>JAANDH010000747.1:0-38871 GCA_011799765.1 Nymphaea thermarum
AAAAATCGTGGATCTTGATTACAATTTAGAGTTTCTTTCCCTTTGGAATAGATTTTGGCATCTTCATACGTTGGAGCATTTGTTGCTTTCCCTTTTTCAGCGTCAATAGTATTTCTTCCATATTTGGCTTGAGATTCAAATTTTGATTTACCTTGCATAGGTGGCAAGGAGGTTGGAGCGGCCACCTTATCTTTAACACAAAAGGCATCAATCCCCTACAACAAAAGTTGATCAACAACCAGTTGAGCGCTTCAGTTTTACCTCAGTAGCTGCTCCATTGCCCCAAGTGCAAAGGTTCCCCCCCCCCCCCACAAGCGAAGTTATTTTCAATTAACTACGACAACACTTTAAATAGTGGTTACATTCAACGACAACACTTTAAATAGTGGTTACATTCAAAATCTTATGGCTGCACACACACACACACACACACACACACACACACACACACACACACACATATATATATATATATATATATATATATATATATATACACACGTTGAATTATAAGAGTTTATGTTTCTAGGTGGCTCTTTGTAATATTAAAAAGTTATAAGACCTCTTTAATCATTTCTTTATTTTTTGTTGATGTAACCTGTAAATTCTATTTTTACCCTAATCTCTTTATAATGGAGATTAGGGTTAGTGAATGAATTAATCTTTCTCTCTCCAAGTTTCACTGTTGGAACATGGTATCAGAGCCTTCTCCTGTGGTAACAGTCAAGTAAGTTTTTCGGTGTCTTTCTCTTTCGGTGACCTCTCTCTGGTGACTTCCTTCCTCTTTCCTCTTCTCGTCACCCATCTTTATCTCTTCTTACCCACCAACAGGGAGGCAGTAAAGAGATAAAGGTGGGGTGTGCTGCGTGGAGAAGGACCGATCACGCCTGTGTGGATGGCATGATTAGATCCTTAAGTGGGACTCGTGCCTAGGGGTGGGTATTGGGCCGGGCCCGGTAAGAGTCGGCCCGATCCGGCCCGTCGGGCCGGCCAGCCCGGCCCGATAATTTGCCCGGCCGGGCCGGGTACCGGGCCGTGCGCTGGCCACCAAAAGCCAGGCCCAGCCCGGCCCGTTTGGCGGGCCGGGCTGAGAGGCCCGGGACTGCTTGCGAAGAGGGAGAGGGAGAGAGAGACCGGAGCAAAGAAGGAGAGGGATAGGGAGATGGGAAGGGAGAGGGGGAGAGCAGAGAGGGAGAGGGGCAGCGAGTGGGGAGAAGGCCTCTCACCAACGCCCCCACCACGACCTTCCATGCCCCACCGTCGTTGTCCCTAAGGCCTCCTCTTCCCCGGCGCGCCGCTCCTACCACGCCTCCCACCAACGCCCCGACCACCACCTTTCATTTTCCCTCTCTGGTTCAGTCCTTCTTTAGAGAAGGAAGAAGTTCCACCGTTCACGTGAAGAAGAAGGAGCTCCCATGAGGAGAGAGAAGATCCGATGAAGAAATGAAAAAAACGAGGGTTTCAGCCAAATTTATATCAAAGTTAATAAATTACAAAGCGGGTCCACCTTATTAGCAAAAGTTTCGGAAAGACTGTTATACTTTTCAGAAATTCATCTCGAAATTTATAAAGCGGGTCCACCTTACTACCGAAATTTTTGAAAAGAATGTTATATTTTTCGAAAAGACTGTTAAAAAAAAATTATTTTTACTAAAACAGGCTTAGTCGGGCCAGGTCGGGCCTCGTCGGGCCGGGTCGGGCCTCGCCGGGCCGCCCTATCCGGCCCGGGCCCGGCCCGGGACCGCTACCGGGCCGCCCTATCGGGCCCGGGCCAGTTTTTTCCCGGCCCAAGCCCGGGCCCAACCGGGCCGGGCCGGCCCGACGCCCAGGCCTACTCGTGCCTGCTGTTTGGTATGAGGACCAGCAGATCAGGTGTTGCAGATCTGTTTTTTTTTTTGTGATGTTTAAGGAGTGATGATAGTGGAGTTATTGTAAAGGGGGGATATGTTCTGCCGATGGTGTGTGAGGAGACTGAAAATAGCAGCAGTTTCAGTTTTCTGATGGTGTAAATAATCGGCAGAAAGCAGAGATTCTGTCGATGGTGTGTATCTGTGTGAGGAGACTGAAAACAACAGCGGTTTAAGTTTTTCTGAAGGTGTAATCAAGCGGCAGGAAAAAGCAGAAACTGGCAGTTGTGGATTAGTTTCTACAGTCGTGAGGTTTTTGTTGCAGGTGGACAACATTGTTTAGCAGCAAAAACTAGCAGTTGTGGATTAGTTTATGCTGTCATGAGGTTTCTGTTAGCAGGTGGACAACATTGTTACAACATTCTTCTATCGTGGGTCTGCTGTGGAGGTTATATTTTTTTTAAAGAATGCCTGTTTTATCCTCACAATATTATTCACTTATGCTGTCTGTTTGTTTATAAGCTGTGGAGGTAATATTTTTTTTAAAGAAGGGCTGCTTTATCCTCACAATTTTATTCATTTCTGCTGTCTGGTTGTTTATAATTTGTTTGGGGGAAGTGCTGTGCACTACATAATAGTGTTTACTCCTGCTGTGTGGTGTTGGATTTTAATTATTTCCGATCAGTCCTATTTTCTCTTTCTCTCTCTCTCTCTCTCTCTATATATATATATATATATATATATATATATATATATATATATATATATTCTCTTGCTGTTGGTGGTTGATTTCTTGTGGACAATTTTGCGGTGGCTGAAAATCCCAAAATTGATTTCTCTCATAAGGTTAAAAGTGGAGCAAATTCATTCTCTTATGGTTCTACTGTAAAGTTAGATGGATTTAACTATGAGATTTAGTTGTGTGTTTATGATGTTTGTGATTGGACATCGGAAGGAGCATGTTATAGAAGAAGATGAGCCTATGGAAAAGAATGAGAAATATATTCTGGAAGATAATAATATTGTCAGGTTTGGGATCATGAATAGCGCGCAACCACATATTACTTCTACTATTGCATTCTTTGGTTACTCGACAGGTACATGGTACCTAGACCGATCGAGCTCGGGTTCAGTCCCAAAAAAACCGGCCCGGGTTGGCTTGATGGGATCCGATTTGGCTCGGTAAGTTATTTTAATATTATTTTTTATTTTATTAATAAAACATAGTTTTATTATGAAAATATAATTTATATTTTTAAAAAACATTTTATATTTAAAAAATATTTTTTATTTAACTGAAGCCAAACTGTAAGGTTCAAAGGAGCCGAAGTATGTTTTTCTAAATATCTATATAAGGGATGAAGCGAGTTTATATTTTTTTCCATTTTCAAATTAATTTAAAATATTTTTGTTTATGTTTAGTTAAATAAAAAGAAGCCAAGGCAATATACAGAGATGGATACGCAGCGATGTGCAATATTGACCGATGATGAGCGGACCACTACACCGATTTGCATTTTCAAGATTGACACGGCTCATGCCCGGGCAAGCGGGTTCTAAGACTTTCAGCATTGAGCCAAGTTTGGCGTGTTGAATTTATAACTGAAATAGGCTTTTTTTCGACGACATACAACATATATTGCAAAGGAAAACAAGTGAACCTTCATTGGACGAAGGATCAATGCTGCCAACGCTCTTTAAATTGTCTTCTAAAAATAATTATACACTGTTCCATTTTCATCATATGGTCAGATCTCCCCTCTCTCCATTCCTCCCTCACTCCGGTCTACACTCAAACTGCTCAAATGTAATGTCCTCATACGTCAAGAAAAGCTTGAGTTACATCTTTTATATATATATATATATATATATATATATATATATATATATATATATATATATATATATATATATATATATATTATGTGTTCATGTCCTCATATGTCAAAGAAAAGCTAGGGCCATGATTTTCTTGTGTGTGGTAAGTGAATGATGATTCTTGTTATCTAGAGTCACCTAACCAAGGCTGCTCATCTAAGTAGATAGATTGAAAGAAAAACAGTTACAAAAAAATGTAAATTAATACTACAAGACAAAATGTCCATCACTTTTTTTTCTTTATTTTTTTCTCAACTGTCCTTTATGTTCGGTTGCATGGTCCTAGTTAAATGGTTAGGTGAATCTGAAAAGGTAAAATCATCATTCAATTTTCTCTCTCTTACACAAACACACACATATCGTAAGGTACTCCTCATAAAAGTTAGGTTAGGGAGGAAAGTTATTTTGAATATTTTTTTCTCCATGAGTTATCTATTATAAAACATATTTGAAATGAAGTTAGTGAAGTTGACTTTTTAGCATCTCCTTTTCGGTTTTTTAAGCGCATTAATTTTCCGTGGCTCAAAAGCGCCTTTCAAACTGAAAAACGGCGGACTTGATATACGTTTCACATTAGATCAACATGAATACGTGAAGAATTGAAGATCACATTTGCAATGATTAGGCTACATAAAAAGCATGTCAACTGTCCATTTAAGTTATCTCACGTTTAAAGTGCTCTTTGGATTTCAGGAACATATATATATATATATATATATATATATATATATATATATATATATATATATATATATATATATATATATATATATATATATATATATATATGTGTGTGTGTGTGTGTGTGTGTGTGTGTTTTATGAATCTGATAATATGAATGAACATATTATTCAAAATGAATAACTGTCAAACTGTTACATGTAAACTGGATTATCTAAAATCCTCTTAATAAGCGGTTTTAAATGTATTGACCGACAAATATAATTTATGCATTAATTTTTTTTAATTTTTTGAATCCAGTCAAGGTCATCTATCCCATGGTTTCAAGGAAATCATCCCCACATTATTGGAAGGGCCAAACAACGCGGTTGATGTTTGTGTAATTTAATTCCTTTATAAAGAATTGAAACAAATTAGAACACATCAGGCCCCGTGCTCAAGTCACGATTCCTGGTGAGAGGCACCACGCTTCATCTAATTTTTGAGTTATAACATCTCCTTCAGAAAAACAAGAGGCGACGTTCGACTGGACTTGGGAACGAAATTAAGGATTGAGAACTTTGAAGTTTGTGTGGTCCGAATCTGGACTGGAGGTCCTGCACGCTACCAATGCTATCACCCGAAGACTTTGGGAAACTAAGCCTTCTATATGCTGAAAACTTAACCCTAGATATCCTTTACTCCTAATTGACCCGATCTAACTTATATATATATATATATATATATATATTCAAGTCAGTTGTACGGTTTGCTGGCTTTGCCGCTCCTATAATGCCGATGATGCCCAGCGACACCTCACCCGCTGTCATCAGCAAGCAAGCAGACTGGAGGCAACGGTAGAAGAAAAATTGCCCCGCAAGGTAAACTTTTTTCAAAAGGGAAGACAGTAAGGGTGGGCGCCGTGCTGGGCAGCTCGTGGGGGCCTGCCCGAAAAATTAGGCCCAGGCCTGATGGCCGGACGGGTTCGTCTCAACTTGTTAATATTTAAAAAATAAAATTATTATTTTTAAATTTAATAATATATATTTTATTATTTAAAATATAATTTATATTCAAAAAATTATTTTATAGTTTAAAAATTATTTTTTTATTATAATCGAGTTCAGCCTAACCCCAATTTTCAATTGTTGGGCCGAACCCCCACCTGCCCCGCTCCATGCCCACCCGAGGAGGGAGTGGCTGCCTCCCCAGTGCGGCTGGAAATGGCCTGGCCGGACGTCACCCGTGCCCCTGGACCACTGCGTCCGCCTTCTTGAAAAAGGAGGAGACGGTAGCATAGCATCCCCTGCTGAAAAAAAAAAATTGCTTGAAGGCAAATTTTTGTTGGCCGCATTTGCCGCAGGCTGTCTGGCGGGGATTCACCGATGACCGGGATCCGGGCGAGACCTGCCGATCAGTCTCCGTCGATTGCACCCAAATTTTTTTCTTTTTCGGTAGGGAGGTCTTCTCCTCCCCTGTACGGCTCCAGCAATGCTGGCTGGGCCCCAGTTGGATGCCCGCGAGACCCCAGCCAGTGCTGCCCCACACAGAGAAGGGGGGAAGTCCTCCTCGCTGCAAATTGAATGGTGTCGGGCTTGTAATATATATTATATATATATATATATATATAGTGAATGTTGACTCAAAACCAAATACAACGGTCCTTTTCTTTTTCCTTTTGTTCTCCTCTCCCTTCGTGGTGGGTTTGCCTGAGGCACTGCCTGGTAGAGTCCTAGCAAGCTTGACGGCAAACAGGAAGGGAGGAACAACGAAAGTGCCAAGAGGGAGAGATCAGGGCGATATGTTTTCAGTGCTCTATCTAAGGATGTCAATGGATAGGATTTGAATTGGATGCAGTATCCATTTTTCTCAAAAATTCACTTGTTCGAATTGAAATTGGGATTCAAATGTAAATGAAGAGAAGTTACATCTCAATATAAATTAGAAATCTGATTTCAGAATCGTCCGATCCGAACCCAATATTTGAATTCACATTTGAATATGAATCCAAATTCTAGCTAACTTTCAACATATAAGGGCATTTGTTATAAGATATTTAATTAAAAATTAAATCTGATGTGAATTTGATCAGATATTTATATACTTATGTATATCTGCATCCGAATTAATCAGAATGTTTATATCCGATTTTTGTTTTTAATTGTTCAGTCAAATATTCAATCCAAACAAGATATATTGACATCCATACCCCTATCGAGAAAAAAAAACTAGGCCCATCAAAGGTATATGAGGCCATCCATTGAATAAAAAAGAAAAAAATGTACATGTCGTTAAAAGACAATTGCACAAAATTATGACGACCATTTATGATGAACTGCGCCTCTATCAATAACTTTTTTGTCATTGACTGACAAAATGTCTGTTTTTATTTATCTGACAACATCCCACATCCGAAAAATTTGAATACTCCCAAAGTCATAGCTGTATGATTATTTTTGCAGGGAACCCTTGAGATAAAGAATGAGGTAGATCGAATTGATTGCATATCATTAAGTGCATAATTATATTTTCAAGGAGAACCCTTTCCGCAGCAAGCCTGCAGGAGGGTATGGGCTTTGGTAAAACTATGAGACTCGCTCAAACCATGACAGCTATGTCTATTCGCTCATTATTCAATGGTCAACAAAAAACATTTAATGAAAATATATAGAACAAGAAGCGGCAATCGTTTGAATTATTAAAAGTCTCTAGATATGCAAACTGAGGAAGGGTATAGCCATTGTTCAATGTTATCTATCGCATGATTAATGACGGGGTCTAAAAAATTCGAAACAAGAAAATATATGTGCATTCAAATTTATATCGTGTCTGAACTGCCTCTTATTTAAAGAGTTAGAAATGCAAATCGGCAAATTTAAGTGTTCGTATCTTTTCTCATCTCTTATTTTGAGATCTCAACAGATACCTGTCGACAGATCATGACAGTGGATCATCTATTCCTCAGCCTACAGATAGTCTTTGCAAATATTTCCTGCTTACAATAATCTTTTCAACCTAATGGCCGTCTTATATTTTGAGAGATGTGATCTATATAATGTACATAATCAACGACCACCTTCGGCCAAATCAATTTAATTAATGCAACGCAGATAAGAAAGATCAAGAGCACGAATATATAGTTCATAATGGGAGCTTAACGAAGAAAGAAAAGCGATTGCACTTCTAATTGTAAAGTTGATGATCTAAAAGCATGACTTCATCTATCTACTATAAGATTTAAATGAACTTGTAATCAAGATTAGATCTTCCCTTATGTCAGTCCCAGCAAACCATATTTAAATATTTAGTAGAAAGCATATGGTTGAGGAATAGTTGCAAACTCAAGGATTAGGCTCGCATCGGCAATCAACCGGGTCAACGGACCAGGGTATTGACTCTATGACTCGGCTGGGTGAAGTACTAAGAATCAAACTATTGACATGCAACCGAGCTGGCAGAAGACTGTAGCTCTCTCTTTCATTCTAATTTTTTCCAAACAATCTAATTAACTACTCAATGCTTCAAGACTTGGTGAAATCATTAAAATAAATAAATAAATAAGTATGTTCTCTCTTGTGTTGAAAAGGTCACTGATGTTTTGACCAACCACCTTCGAGACATCAGAGAGAGAGAGATAAAAGACGAGACTAGTTTGAGGTTTTGGGCTTGGCCGGGGGTTGCGAAAAGGCTAAAACCCAACAATTGATCCAACCTTTATCATAAAAGAATAAATAAACAAATATATATATATATATACGCACACACTCCAGTTGAGCATCCTCATCCCCTTTTTCTGGTCTTTCTATACCGATTCAAGAAAAAAGAATTGGATCAAAACCAATTTTTAGTATTATTTAGTTTTATATTGTCAAAATTCATATTGTTCCCGACTTGGCCAAGTCAGTTGAATCTTAGCCAAGTTAACCGAGTCAGCCGAGTCTTGGTGTGGATCGCTTGGGTCCTAATCCATGACCCTGTAAGAAGATGATCTCGATCCGAGTAGGGCAATACCTGAGTCGGATTGCCAGGTTTGCCAACTATGGGTTGGGGTACTCATAACAGCTAAAAATTGTTGTTATAATCATAATTGTCATTATCCAATTTCACAATAACTGAATTTACGGTGATTTAGCTTATACCACATATGAACATAATAGAAGTACTGATACCATCTGGTCTTAACCACCTTTGAGCCTGGTACCGTATTCCATATTCATGTTATAATGCTTAATATCAGTTCGCTAATGTATACGGTTTATTGGTCAATATGTATAGGCTAAGTCTATGCGCTTTTGTTTTGCTTTTACGAATTTTAAAAATAATTAAAATATACTAAATTGTTTCAAAAATTAAAAAAACAAGAATTAAAAAAATACAAGCACCTATTGGTGGGTGAGTAGAAAGAGTATTTCATCGCCTAATAAGATGGCCCAAGCTCCTATCATTCCCTCCATCCTGCAAGACACTACTAGGCTAGATTTTTGTGTTTCGGATTGATGCCCCTTATATTTCAACTTGCATATTGATACTTCCCTTTTACAACATAAAAAGGTGACATATTGAGAATCCAAAACGAAAAATTGGCTGCCTATCTGTTATCATCCTGTTCGTCGTGTCGACCCTCTTGACGATACAAGCCCAATTGGTCATGCATCCTTATCTGGCAAGGGAGACGACAGTTCAAAAATTCGTGGATTAGTCAAGTCCTTTGACTTATCCCAGTAGTCTAATATATGAGACTCAACATGCATTGTAGAATACATCTTGGCGTAACCGAAATGTTTGATGTTCTCCTCTTTACTTCCCCAATTGGCTGTTGCTGCTTTTCTTTCTTTAATGTAATAATAGTCAAGTGATTATCGAACCGATGAGCTCCTCCCCGCACACGGTTAGCCGAGCAGACTTGCATTGTTAGGCCCCGAAATGCCCTAGAAGATTGGAAAGTTGCTTGTATTAAAATTTTTAAATTTTGACAAGAGCCGAAATATTATTTTTAAAATTTTTATATAAGAAAATTGAAATTTTTGGCAGCCCCCCTTAACTTCACCCCTACTTATGAAGTCGAGCCAAGGGAAAGAAAACATTTCAAATGCCCACATATTTCAACTCTTATTAGGGCTGCATTTGACATCAAGTGGAACTTTTGCTTTGGGTACTGCATTGTGTGTACGTTTCCTACTATAGGGATGTCATTAGGCCTGGCCCGGCCCGCCGCGAAGAGGGAGACAAGCGGAGAGGAAGGAGTGGAAGACGGGAAGGGAGAGGGGGAGCAGACAGGGAGAGGAGGAGGAAACCAGAGAGGGAGAGGAAGATGAAGCCAAACGCTGCGGGTGGATGGCTCTGTGTTTGGCGGAATTCGGCGATAAAAGGTTCAGATGGTATCGCCTGTTTTCCATGATCCTCCAGGAACAATCCCAAGTCGACTCGAGCACGAATCGACCCTGAACTCAACGATTGAATGAGCTCCTATTTCAGAATAGTGATTTTTCTTCAGATCTGTTCTTCATTTTGTTCTCACCATTTCCGGCGACCAATCCCTGCCAAAACTCTCTCCAGTCTGTGATGATTCTCGGATTTCTGGCTGGCCGGCCTCTTTTGAGCCACAGTTAACCCGACACCCCTTCATCCAAAGAACACCGGTGTCGGCTGCCGTTGGCTGGCCTCTTGGGAAGGTTTTCTCTGGTTTCAGAAACCCTCCGCCTCAAAGCATAGAGTTTCATGAGCAGGGCGAGGAGAACGCCATTGCGGGAGGTTAGCTCGTAGGCGACGGCGACAAGCCAGGTGGCGGCGGCCTTGACGGTGGTGGAGACTCAGAGAATGACCAGCAGCGGCCACTGCTCGCTGGTGGAGATCTTGAGCATGTCCGCCCAGAGCCCGGTGACGGTGAAGAAGAGGGGGAGGAAGAGGCCGGTGGTTATGTCCTCCACGGAGGTGGGGTTCGCAAGCACCAAGGAGGCGGGGTTCGCAAGCACCATGGAGGCGGAGAGGGAGGGAGAGGGAGAGGGAGACGGGAAGCGAGCGCAAGGAGCACAGGAGGGAGAGGGAGCAGAGCTGCAGAGGCCAGAGAGGGAGAGGGGAGTGACGAGCGAACGCAGAGGCTGCCCGACTGCCCGAGGGCAGGAGTCGGGCCGGGCCGCTCTATCAGGGCCGGGCCCGGCCCGGGAGGGTTATCGGGCCGGGTTATGGGGCTCAGGCCCGGGCCCAACCGGGCCGGCCCGACGCCCAGGCCTAGACATGTCATTAACGTATGAAATTTTAATCGAAGGTAGTCTTTACCATATAATCTGTTTTATGAGACATTCACTAATTTGGATTTGAATACCAATGAAAAAAAGTGTATCCCTATGTAAATTCGGATGGGACTTCACATTTCGAATCCGATCCAAGTCAGACTTTTAAATAACAACTGAATATCTCTGACTTTTGAACCACATTATGTACGGCTGTACATGAGTGGAGTCAAGCTCCAACTAGACTCGACCATATCTTGGTCGGCTCGAAATTACGATTGAATTATTTTTCTAATCAGGGGTTTACTGAAGTGGTGGAAATCCAGATGAGGTGAGACCTCCACTTGCTTTAACTTGCACGTAGGACTCACTCTGCTTATGATATACGAGCATAGCTCTTTGCGGGTTCAAATGTGCCTCCCTAAACTCATTCATTTGAGCTATGTTTAGGGCTGCACAACTAGTCATACCAGTTTGAGTTGGACTTGCTCGGAAAAACTTAACTCTAGTTCAATTCATTTATAAACGAGTTTGAACAACTTAAAATTTTAAAATGAGCCGAATTTGAGTAGAGTCGACTGGATTCACTTGGACCATATAAAAAGATGTTAATAATAGTTGAATTAGTTAATGAACTGACGGGACGTTGAAATCGACGAGATGGTTGTGAGGGAACCATCCATGCGACGTGAGATACGGATGATGTGGGGGCATGATGTCATCAACAACGACGGCCATTAGGAAGTGACGCCGCTATACTTGAAAAGTATGATGTCACCGCACACACCTCACACCTCATGATGCGCGTCCTACGGTTGAAGAGAAAGGAAGAAGAGGTCAGGTGGTCCCCTGACGTGCATGAAGACGGTGAAGAGAAAAGGAAAGGCGACGTCCTTCTTGACTCGGGAAAGAATTTAAGCATTGAAAATTCCGAAGCTTGTGTGTTCCGATCTGGACTGCAGGTCTTGGCGCTTCCATGGACCACCATATAAATGGACGCATTCATGTGACCAGAAGACTTTGGAAAACTTGGATGCTGAAAACTTGTCTTACCCCTTTCCAGTCCATATATATATATATATATATATATATATATATATATATATATATATATATATATATATATATATATATATATATATATATATATAAAACGTTTGTGAGGTTGGTGTGAGTAGGTCTGCCGGTAGCATTGGCTGGCGTAATCTAGACAGGCATGCCAACAAGGGAGCTGGGGAGTCATTGGATGAAACAACAAGAGGAAAAGCTGTTAGGCGACTAAAAATTTTATCCCTCTCAAAAATTGACTTTTGCTGACGCTCAAAATTAAATGCCATTGAAAATCTACTTAACATGAAGGTGACACCTTGCTGAAATTCTCCGGGAAGAATTAGATGTATAGACTTGCTTTATTTAATCTCTTTGTAAATTTTGACTTTTGTTCAGACTTCAGAGAAACTATTTATGAGCCCATTTATGAAGCTGTAGCTTTGTAGACCTTTACCAACATTAAGAAAAGAAGAGACTTCCTTTACAAAAGTGTCAACCAAGTCAGCCACCTTCTTTCCGTATTCTCGAGGAGGAAACTTATCCCTTAGAAAGTCAAACCGAATCCAAATCCATTATGATCCAGCCCTATATCAAATAGGTTAATCCAAATCTTGGATCTGAAATGCAAGGTATTGTGATCCAAACCACCTAGGTCCAAGCGCCATTAGGAGTTTATTTGAATATTTTTTTCACCAGATTTATTGAAAAACAAAATTCTAAACTCATGTGTCACAGTCAGGTACTTAGTTGGATAAGTCCCCAAGTTGATTTTGAGAGACCTTTTCTAATGTGTGTTCAGGTTTTGTAAGAATGAAGCTTTGAAATAATAGAAAACCTTGCTTGATCACGAAAGAGAAGATAAAGAGGATGGATGTTAGATCATTGGAGCACTTCTCATTATAATTATGAAGAGTGCGTGTTGTAGCTGGCCAGCAGTAGGGTTATTCCAATTCTCGTTCGTAATTTCTTTGTTTAGTAGTGTCAAACTTTTATCTTTGACTATTTGAAGTAGTTTTAATCTTTTGTAGTGACTTAATTCAAGATATTTCGAGCTAGTGAAGCTCATTTTAAAAATTTTAAAACTCTGTTATACTATTTTCACACTTTTGTTATTATAATTTTTTTTAAAGGCATACACCATAAAGTGACCGCATATATATTACTTAACCATTCATCAATAATAGTCACAAAAAGAGGAACAATACGCTACCTAATCGCTTCCTTCTTTATTTAAATATAGATTTTCAAACACTATTTCGAGTATCTCATACTCTTAGACTCTTATGTATTATGTATGTGCAGTTATTTTGATTTTTTTGGGTGATTGACATGTCACTTGTATTTTGGATAGGAGAAACGTTTTGCGAGAGTGTTTTAGAATAACGGACACTTCCACAAAGATAAAACATTGTTCCTCACCTAAGATTTTTTGTGAGAAACTTTTAATTACAAATACCCACTTACCATTTGATAATGTACAAATAGATACTGAAGTTATAAAATAGTTTCCAACCACTTGCTTCAGGAATTAAAAATGATAAAATACACCAAAAAAGACTAGTTCATGCTTAACTAAAAAGACAATTTCTTCAAGAAATGAAATCCTTTTGTCACAATATTTTTTAATTTGATTCCCAAAATTTTACCTCCCACACACTTTCTCTCACATCACCTTTTGTCTTGACAAATATACTAAAATGAAAGATGATCAAATTCTAAAGAGACCGCCAACCAAATGTGGATCGAGAGACACTCTCTGTGATCTAAAGGTACTCTCATTTTTATTGGGATATAATAGTCTTCTAAACATATTTTAATTTTTTACATTCATTAAGCATGTTTATGCCAATTATTCTAATAACTGGGTGGTTAGATGTAACTTGCAAATCTAGGTAGGCCGTTCTGAAAAGCTGAATGGCTTTTTGTAAATTTCTCTTGCCTTTTCCCCCACTAAAATGAGATCAGATGCCAAACAATCCTTAAGATCACTTCAAGATCAACCAAATAGAGGACCAGCATGTCAAGATATTAATACTATTCCTGATCAAGTGCTAGCTACACTTTCCTCCACCTACTTCCCTTTTACATGAGCCTGGTCGCCCATATGTTAAGCTTATCCTAACGGGCGTTTCACAAGGTCATTGATTTGGAGTCAGTCAAGTTGCCTGCACCAGTCACTTGGTTAGGTGCTGGACTTATTAATTTGAAAGTGGAGGAGAAGAGTTGAATGTCCAGCTCATCACTTTTGGGATAAATCTGCTGGGTCTCTGCCTTACGCCAGCTTGATATCATATAAAATGAGAAGAAAAAACAACATTCGTCGGACCATGAGACTTCTGAGTCTTAGATACCTGCAGCTGTGTGCATCAGTTTTTATGTCGCCACAATCATGTTGCACATAAGTATTTAAATGTGATTGAAATCAACTTTCAGTGGCATCACCAGTAGAGTAGCTACCAATTAGCACAGTGGTCCTTGGAGCTAGTTAAAAGGGAAAAAAAAAATTCTGAGGCTTCTCATATTGTACATAGGACTGCTATGAGCAAATATTAACATTGTTCAATGTAGTTGTATTGTATCGAGAAAGCTGAGCACAATATTTCAGAGATGACTTTCTCCAAGAAATACACTATTCAAAGAAGACTGAGTCGTGAGCTTCTTGTTCTCTTCTCCAATTCTAGCTGTGTACATCACAGACAGAGAGAGAGAGAGAGAGAGAGAGAGATGAGAGTCTGACCTCCCATGGAATATGAAATGAATCAGCCGACCTTGGCTTTCAAAAAAGCCAGATAGGACCATGCATAATTGTAAGATTTTTGTTGCGCCTTGCAGCCTTGCCGTGCTGTCCTTTGGCAAGCTTTTCCCTTGAAGGCTCTCAATGGAGTGTCTTTTTATCTTTTGGTTGTGAAAAGTTGCCGCGTTGTAGGGACTGCACTGCTCTCTTTTTGAGGGAAAAGGCAGTTGGGGAGTCATCTCCCCAGTACAGTACAAAGAGTTCTTTTTGAAGCAGTCTTTCTAAATTCTAATGCAGAAGGACCAAGGAACAGCCTTTTCTGGATGCAACACCGACCTGATCAACCTGCGAGCACCTCCGCATTCTACCACTGGCGAGCTTGCCAGGACTTCATCTAAAGATGTCAATGGATTGGAATTGAATTGGATGTACTATTAACCATATCTATTTTTTCAATATTCATATGTTTGGATTTGAATTCGGATTAAAATGTAAATGAAAGTCCAAAGTCCCAACCCTTCTCCCCATATACCCACAGTACCAAGTTCATGTTTGGGGCTTTAAATGACGTTTATCAGTATACTTCAACTTATATATAAATACTAAATAAATTGATGTTCTGAAAATTCATAGCAGCGGTCCGTTGTACCAATTCTTATCTGGTAAAAGGGGGCGACTGTTCAAAATCGATGGATTAATAAAGTTTTTAGACTTACTGATCTGTCTAATATACATTTTGGCGTAACTCAAATCTACGGCGTTCTCTTTACTTCCTCCGTTGATGGTTTTCTTTCTTTGACGTTATAATAGCCAGCAGCTGAAGAGATTACGTTTGGACCGATGAACCCCACGCACACGGTTAGCCGAGTAGACTTGAGTTGTTAAGACCCAAAAATATTCTAAAAGATTGGAAGTCGCTTGGGAAATCGACCCCTTGGAAAGAAAATGTTTCAAATATCCACATATTTCTTAAACTCTGGAGGAACCATTTGACGGCAAGTGAAAACTTTTTCTTTCGGTACTGCGTTGGGTGAACGTAATCCTACTATAGGGATGCCATTACGTTTGACTATCAAATCAATGTGCTTTTTAATCTATATACATGTTTTATCATATATCGACTTATATGCATTTAAATTTGGATTTGAATACGAATTAAAAAAGTCTGTTCAATATTTGAATCTGAACCGCAAGCAATGTGAATCCGATTTTAATTTGATTTTTATATCAAGACTGGATCTGATCTGTATCAGAATTTGGAACCACACTGCATGGGTCAAGCTTTACGGGGTCAGCTTCAAGCTTGAGTTCGACTCAATAGACCGAGTTACGAATGGGACTTACGAATGTCCCTAACCGGAGGTGCATCACCGGACTTACAGATATCCGCAACAGACGACGGCCATGATGAGGTCACGAACAGGATAAGGATGATGTCACCTCACACACGTTCATCAAGTTGAAGAGAAAGGAACAAGAGGTGGGCCTATGACTTGCATGCGGATGGTGAGGAGAAAAGGAGAGGCGACGTTCTTCTTGACTTGAGAAAGAAATTAGGGGTTGAAAATTCAGAAGCTTGTGTGGTCCGATCTGGACTGCAGGTCTCGGACGGTTCCAACCTTTTATATGCCTTACTCTCTCTCTCTCTCCCTATATATATATATCATTCAACCATGACCAAAATCTTCCATCTAAATCAAATAGATATTTAAAAGAAAACAATTAAAAATGTATAAATTAGAAATAAATAACAAAAGTACTCATCATGTTTTTTCTTTTAAAGCTCGTTTGACGGGCAAGAAATCCACTGTTCACAAAAAAAAATCAAAACTTTAAAAATTTTTCCTTGGGAAGAAAAATGTAACCGTTGCCGTAGTTTCCACAATTTCTTTCCACTAGGAGGGGTGGAAAAATTTTTTTGGAAACAAAAAAATGACCGTTGGGCTTCTCTGCCTCTGACTCTTCACATCGGCACCTCAGCCTCCTCTTCTCCCATCCGCAGCAGCAGGAATGGCAGCTCTCCACGGCTTCCGACCAATTGTAAAAGGAAGACGGTTATTATGAAGCCCGAGACGAAAGCTTCAGCACTGTCTTCTTCGGTTTTCAGCGATCGATCGGTAGTCATGACAAAGGGTTTCAATGCCAAGGGTTAGAAAAAGAGAGAAAGCGAGGAAGAGAGAGAGACACAGAGAGAAAAGAGATACACACATATAGAGAGAGAGATAACTAGAAATCAGCGGCGATTATTGCGACCACCGGCCGTTGGTTTTTCCGATGATAAAGAAAAATAAAACCTAAAACAAAGAAAAATAGATAAAAGAACCCTTCATCTCGCTACCATTTCATCAGTCACCGGTGGTTTTTGACAACCATTTCTTTCGTCGTCAGTCCCGTCAATCGCCAGTCTACAGCCACAGTTGGTCGGAGAAAGAACCGTAGAGTGAAGATGATGAAAAACGGAAGAAGGAAAACGTCAAACCCCTTTTATAAAAAATTTTCACTTCAGCTCCAATTACATTACTTTTTTATTTTCATTATTATTCAGCATCCTTTAACCAAAATTACCAAAATTATTAGATGCACCATGTTTTTACTAAAAAATCTAAACTAACTAATGTCACGTTGATCGGAGTGAATGCATTCTTCCAACAGCAGACACATTCACACATAATAAGCTGAAAAAATTTTCTAATCCATCAAACCAAGAAATAAGTTTCAAGTAAATTTTTTCTTATTCATCACACATACATCAAAATGAGAATAGAAAGATTTTTTTCATTATTTTTTTTAAGAAATATATTTTTCAATTCTAGATTTTCAGGCCATGAAACAGTTTCGTTTGTGTTTTTTGTAATTGTTCTATCATCTTAAGTAAGACGGTTTTGATTAGATGGTTAGATGACTCTAAAGCTGGATAACCGATCAACCATCGACTTCTTAAAGAGATCAATTTTTTTCTAAAAAAAAATAAACAGGCAGGACATCGCTTGCTACCACCTCAATGACCAGCGGGCATGGGCATCACCAGCACCATGAAAAGGAGCCTAAGGGTGACTTTTTTTCTCTTATGGGAGGCAGTTGCCACACTCGGATGCCGCCAGGGATGGAGCCACAGAGCATCACCAGGGGTCAGCTGCTGGCATATTTTTGCGGAGCCATCCCCTGTGGCATTTGGGGAAGGCCAGCTTCTCCCAAAATTTAAAAAAAAAAAAAGCAGTGGTAGCCGTCTTTGCCTTAAAAAATGTCCAAACTACAAAAATTTTTTTAGCCAATGCCTTCATGGACAATCAGCTGGGGCATCGCCAGCTATCCAGTCGTCCTGACAGCCGGTGACACCTCGGCTTGCCGTCAATGCAGCATTAAGTAAAAACGTTCACCTCCCATTCACAGTGCCGGCGACCCCTGCCAAGGCCTCGTTGGTGGACCTAGATAGACACCGGTAGTGAAGGTCTGCCAATGAGGCCATGGCGGGAGTTGCCGGTGCCGTGAAAGGAAGGCGATGGCCTATCCTTACGGTGCTTTAATTTAATATATTATATAATCATCCAAGATAGATAGTTGAGAGAAAAATATGTGATCCATGACAAAATTGTTTATTACATTTTTTTTTTTTCTGTTTTTCTCTTAGTCTTCGATCATGATGGGTCAAACAGCCCTAGTTAGATAGTTGGGTCATGATTCTGGAAAACCAAAATCACCACTATATATATGACTCTAAACTTAAGGAACATGGATGATTTTTATCCTTATGAAAGCGAGGGAGAAAGAGGGGAAGGGGGTAGACTTTTCTTGATGCAAATAAACATGTCACTAGAGGGCCGGGACTTCCCTCTATCCATGTCGTTGTCCTTCATAGAGAGCGAAAAACAAAGTTGGCTTTCGGACTTTTTTTATTCTGGTTCCGACCAAGCAGGGGTGGAAGGAGGGGAGGAGCCACTTAGGCCATGGCCCCACTCCAACTAACTAAAAAAAAGAATACATTGAAAAAATAAAAAAAATTTAGTTGTGCAATGTATTTTTAAGATTCAGGGTAAGTTTAACCCTAACTGGATCCGATGTTGGACTGTTTAGCCCTCCCTGGCTCTGCCCCTACGACCAGGCTGTGGTTGGTCTCCACCAGAGCAGATCAGTTTATGAAAAGCATTTTAGTAGAGATTGATGACCCTGTCAAAGGAATTTCTCTAAGGATAGGCCCGCCTCATTGGAGACTAATCGCAATCCGAAGGGATCTGTCGTGAGGAACATTACTCTTTTCTGCTGCAGAAGTTTCATCCAAGTTTCAAATTGCAATATTCATTGTCTCCGTGCTCCCTGCCTCTTTAACTGTACGTGTAGTAGCAGGGACAACTCTATGGGATGTTATAGCGTTGAACTTGAACATCTCCTTTTGTTTTTGTGCATCTATATATAGTCATTCTTTTGAAATAAAAATTTGGGGGTTCTCTCCGGGCAGGTCTTGCAGCGGAACCATGACAGAAATATATGTTTATTTGCTCATTCTGCAATGGTCAATGAAAATACTTAGTGAAAATATATAGAATAAGAAACTACAATCTTGTTCCAAGGGGCATAGTTTCAAACAGAGGTTGGTGAGAGATCCTTTACCCTCATTTTATAATTTCAATTTTCTGTGTAAATTAAATGAGTTCAGTACTGTTTGTCTTTTCTTTCTTGATTTGCTTCATACAAGGTTCTTGGCAAGCAATATTATTGCTCCATACCTCTTCTTAACGAATAACTACTGATCTCATTTTGGAATCATTTGCTTTCTTTTGTTTTATACGCAGAAACAAGACCTTGTATCCATAGGCATCGCTAGGTCCGCACAACCATTTGACCTGTTTCCAAAGCATGTTCCCTATCCTTTAAATGTCGACAAACTTACCCCATCTTTCTAGGGAAAAGCACGCACCGTTCTTCTTTGGAATGTCAATGGATTCAGATATCCGATCGAATGCTTCAAAACATTCATATATGGAAAAAGAAATTGACTTCCCTTTCCTTTAAGAAATTGGGTTGTATTTGAATTTAAGAAATGATAGTCAATCCTGTTTTTTATTTTGTTTTCAATAAATATGCAATTGGATTTAGATTTACAAATGAAATCAAATTAAGTTTTAAATAAACATCCAATATCCATACATCTTCCAAGGTGATTTTTCACTTGTCATAATGCTCTCCGGATTCGGTTGTATTAAACAAACCACTGGCGAGTAAGATTTCTTATTTGTGTATTAAATTTTAGAAAGTTTGCAGCGAATTGCTTTCCGAAAGGTGCCGTCCAAATCCGGGAAGTTTCCTGGAACCATGGGAAAAGGAGATAAGGGTACTGGTGGGTCCCCGCTGCCGAGGGCTGCCCAGGGCCACAGGTGCCGACCCCTACCGCGTAGTCACGATCAACCAAAATAAAAAAAAGGAACAAAAACGTGAGTTGGGAAGGTCAGGAGAAAGCGGACGGAATGGGGTGAGACGTAGTCAACGCTCGTGGCAATTGAAACTCGTGAAAAAGCAGAAGAAGAAAGAGAATCAGAAACGGATTAAAAAAAACCAGAGGCATGGAGACGACGGTTGGCGTGCTTGACTTCCATGGAAGAAGACATTGACCATTCTAAGGAGATGAAGGAGGTGGGGACTTTCAAAGATCCAATCAATGGCCACCAACTCGTCTCTAAGACGGATTTTTCTCCTGCTTTGTTCACTCGAAAGTTTGGCACACGCTGTTTAACTCTGCAACGGACACGCTCTCAGGAGGGTGGAGAAGGTGACGTGCTTGTGGGCTGACGTATGAAGCGTGACGCCACCAGAGTCCCTCTTTCTCTTCCTAATTTTCCAACTCTTCAGCTCCAAAATTAATATATAAGAGCGACCCCGTGCCCTTCTTCTCCAAACCTTGATTCTCCTTCCAGCCAAGGCGTGTTGAGTTTGAGTTCTTCTTCTTCTTCTACCTCTGCAGAGAGAAGAGATACAGATAAAAGATGGAGACCGTCTGCGCAGATCTGTCTCTGGGGTTAAACCTGAACTCCGCTCCTTCAGTTCCTCGATCTTACGAGGTTATGGCGGGTTTTGGAGGGATTAACCCTCCCCAATTCAATTTTATGGAGTTGCATCCACCACCCACGCCGTCCGATCAAGTGGTAAATTGATTACCGAACTCTTCTCATCTTTTTTTCTTAAATGGGTGGTCCTCTGAGCAGAGAAAAAGCAGACACAAATTTAGGCTCCGGCCTGAATCTCTGCAATTAACTGTTCATTCTCTTGAAAGAAAATTTGCGCAAATTAAACTCTGCCATCCCCTGTGTTTCCAGCTTCCAATCATCCAAGTGTCATCTGTTACAAAAGAAAAATCCGGCGGTTATTGATCATGTTTTCGATTTCTTTGTTGGGTGATCTGCAGGAAAGGGAATTGGAGGAGGAGCTGAGGAGGATGAGCGAGGAGAACGAGAGGCTGAACCGGATGCTTGGTGATATGTGCCAGAGCTACAAAGCCCTGCAGGGGCAGATGGCCACTTTGATCAACAACAGCAGCAGCAGCAGCGGCGGCGGCGGTGAAAGGGACGAAGTGGCGGCGGCGTCGAGGAAGAGGAAGGAGGAAGTGCAGAGCTCCTCCAGCGAGGAGGGGTCCATGAGCAAGCGGGCGAGGGAGGAATTTTCATCGGCTGCCACCAATCTCGTTACCGTAGTCCACTTCAAGACCGACCCCTCCGACGCCAGTCTGGTGAGTTATCCCACCTCTCCACCACACCCTTTCCCTGAACATGTCTGTGATGACCAAATGACTGAAGGCTTTGTGTGTTGGGTGCAGGTAGTGAAGGATGGGTATCAATGGAGGAAATACGGGCAGAAGGTGACGAAGGACAACCCTTCACCCAGAGCTTACTTTAGATGTGCCTTTGCCCCCGGCTGCCCTGTCAAGAAGAAGGTAAGCTTCATTCTCTTGTCGATATACGCGATTATAATAGGAACAGATACAGCAGGCATTTGAAGAAGAAAAACCTTATGTGGTCTGATTCGATTGGTTCTGTTTTGTTTATAGGTTCAGAGAAGCGCTGAAGACAGGTCCATCCTGGTGGCAACGTACGAGGGCCAGCACAACCACGCTCAGCCGTCGGCCAACGATGCACCGCCCACTTGCTCTGCCGGATTACAGTCCTCCGGCGATGATTCCATCCCTTGCTCTGTGTCCGTGAATGCGTTGCGACCCACCGTGACGCTTAATTTGACTCGTCCCAGACCCCAGCCGGAGGCTGCTGCTCCGTCGCTTGGTGGTGGCGGTGCTGAGTTGCAGAAGGCGGTGGCGGAGCATGTGGCTTCATCCTTGGCCAAGGACCCCAGCTTTGCCGCGGCCTTGGCTTCGGTTCTTTCTTTCCAAATTGCCCGGCGTACATAAGTTAGCCCTTGGGATTTTGGTGGTAGCTAGACAATTCCTCCTCCTCCTGCTCCTGCTGCTGCAAAGTGGAAGAAACAAGGGGCTACAAGCGGTTGCTAACAGCAGTAGCTGATGAAGAGGTCGTTGTAAATATGTACTTTACGAAGTTCAGTGGAAATCGCAGGGGAACGATTCTTTTCAGAGAGACCGAGAGAGAGGTGTGAATCATGTACACTCAATGGTCGATCTCGACCTGCAAAGAAAATATTGATAAAAACAGGTCATGTGCAATTACAATTTAAGGATTTCATTCATTTTCAACTGAAGGGGATCTGTAAATATGTTTTTAGTCATGTAACTAATCGTTATCACATTGGTGGGTTGAAGTTCAGAGAGATGTATCATGGAAAGCAACGAACTGTAAATGCAGAGAACTTGCTGAAGTTCTCTTAGCCGCGAATTAGTTTGGGATTCGCAGGTGAAATGTAATTGTTCAACTGTCCTGTAATGAAATCTCAAAAGAAAACTATTTTATGTTTGTTCTACATTATAAAGCATGTGTAATCAACTCTACATGTTCAATTGTCAAGCGACATATTCTTGCATTTGGGGCTTTTGGATACTTTTACAAATAAGATTTATAATTTATAAAGTTGACCAAGAATTTAGATTCCCAATTTGTTGATTCTTACCAAATCCTACCTTACAGATCTAATGACCTAAGTGGGTAGTGGTTATCAATTGTCAAGCAACGTATTCTAGCATTTGGGCTTTTGGATACTTTTACAAATAAGATTTATAATTTATGAAGTTGACCAAGAATTTAGATTCCCAATTTGTTGATTCTTACCAAATCCTACCTTACACATCTAATGGCCTTAGAAATCGATTTTTGAAATATAATGGCACAAATATTTCCGTGCAGTTACTTTGCAGTTGAAGTATTAGAGGCTGCATCAATTCAAAACAGAACATGGACCTTTAGGGTCGTCTGGCACTACGAATGATACATGAGTGTTGCATGAATATATTCCATTTTTTACTCCAATTTCAAGATAAATTCATCAAACACAGTCTTTCCTCTTCTAACTTGGAAACTATTTGGCCAGGAAACAGGTTGAAACACTAATGAGAACACGCCGAGGACCTTTCAACACTAGTGTTCAATGGAAGTCCAGACGAGGGACGTATTTGATCTGTGGGCGGCATTTGGGTTCATTCTCTGCGCCACAGATTTTGACCTTTTTGCCGGATGCAGGTGGATACGCACTGGTGTCAAATGAGGCAGTGTTGAAACAATGGTAAACTAATCATGCCTGACTTGACCCGATGCAAGGGGACGAAGACAATGCATGCTTCAACATAGACCACGTACCGTAGACGAGGCCTAGTCCGTCTGGAAGGCCTAGGCCATGTCAATGGGGCCGAAGTTATCCGATTGCTGCATTGAATCTGGGTTTGTTTAGCGGAATCCAATAAAGAAAATGAGATTAAAAGACATTCGGATTTGGTTTTCATGCACGGTTTTTCAACAAGTCCAAATATGAAAAGTCCGAATAAGTGAATGGGGTTTGACAGTGGGATGTCAATATATTTGATTTGAATTGGATGTCCAATTAAACCCACTATAATAGCTCCATTAGTGCAAGCGACTTATTCCAAAAAAACTAATATTTGTTTAAAAGTCAGATCAGATTCAGATTTAAGAAATGACATTTGATTGAGTTCAGATCCAGATATACATAAATATCCAGTCGGATTCATATTTGGATCAGATTTATTTTTAATAAATATTCTATATCCAATGCTCTTACATTTAAAAAATCAATCAGATTCAATTCCAATTCTGAATCAAACATGAATATAAAAACCATATCCAAATCAAAATTGGATTGTGAAATCGGATTCAAGATTCAAATAAAGATATAACTTTTGTTTGTCCGTATCCAAATCTGAATTTGAATCCAAATATTTGATTATCTGAAAAAGTAGTCATGGTTAAAGACATATAAGATTCGAATCCGATTTGTTGACATCCCTATTTGATATAGGTCCTTCACTAATTTGATTTTTTAAAAATAAGTCTCAAGTTAATTTGAATATGACTAGAGAAGACAAAGGTCAAATTCGATTGATAAACTCCACATCCAAACCTTTTCCGACCCGCCAAAACGCTTATAGTTCTCCTTGTTATTTTGCCTCTACTACATCCCTATACATCAAGAGGAATTAATGTGAGGCAAAAATTCAAGATCTAAGAAGAATATGCCCATATACAGTACGGTCGACCTACACAACTAGCTGTAGGCCGCATTCATTCTTGTAAAAAGCAATTGCCCAAGTAGATCATACTATTTCTTCTTATTGTATATATCATCTTTCTTATCTTCTTGTCCTCAATAAGGGTAATGATGGCAAACGCTGCACTTGCAGTTGGTTGTTAAATGGAACGTTCATGAGGTAAATCTAGAATGTGGTCTTCATATTTATTATACAACTTGTACTGTATTTTGATTTTACGACAAAATTAATTTATAAACCAGTTTTGTAAATGTTCTCAATCCATTAAAAATGTTTTGTGATGACAAGAATTGATGGAACGTTGGGGCTAATTACTGGGGTGGCTTCTTTGCTCCCTCTCTCTCTCTCTAATGGTGCTGGGTGGCATCTATTGGGTCGAAAAATATTTAATTTGGTTTAAAAGATAGGGTGTTATGCCTCTGTTTACAGGCAAAATGTTTGGAGAAAAAACCTTTGTGCAACCTTAATAGATTATAGATACTCGCCTCTATTTCAATGAATTAGAGACATGACACATTCTATTGGTACAAGGATTGACTGTTCCTGCAACATAAATAGGGTTAATCAATCCAAGGTTTGAAACTGGTTCACTCAATGCCTAAATGATTTAAATGATAAAGTTCAGCTTAGGAAAAAAATGCGAAAAGTGAATGCATATGTATGGTCCTATAACTTGAAAAGATATGATTTAGAAAACTAGGATGTTGGCTTGTGAACAAATCCAAGACACTCTTTCACCATTGGGTCATGACATATGCCTACATCTACATGATGCATGTATTTGGAAAATTGAGTTTTCAAAAGGGACATTTGGAATCCATATAGGAAATTGACTGGTTTTGTTATTAACATCGAAGGACTATAGTCTCTTGACATGTTACTAACCAGTCCATGTTTTCACTTGGATTTTAATTGAAAAATTGAAAAAGTAATGAACATAGGTTTGAAATTCAATTTTGTAAATGGCTTGAAAAGAAGGTTTAGAAAGTGGTGCAAATTTCAAAGTGTGCCTTAGTGACCAACAAGGCACCATACCCTGCATTATTACACGACAATGTGCATAATGTTGAACACACTTGGTTTATAAAGGAATGGTACGTGCGTGACAACATTCGTGTTGACAAACAAATGAGAGAATAAAAACTGTGTGTGTGAATGCATGACAAACCAAATCATATGTCTGGAGAAGGAAGGGAAACTATATGCATATGTAACCCTCGCTAATTCATAAAAGATAAAGAAATTAAACTGAATTCGTGAAGGAAACAACAAGTTTTATGCATTTGGAGATGAACCTATCAGCATAAAATTGTCGAGAATACGATCTCCAATTTTGTGCGACGTGTTCCCTTAGATGTGTGGCAACTAGTCCTAGATTCAACTCAAAAAGGCTAAAGACAGAACGACATCCAATGAGCCCAAACCTAGGTGACATGTCCTAAACACCCTTGCGAGGCCCTACAATGTACCAGGAGGTGAAAACGAAACTCGAGAGAGAAAGAGATGACATTGGCGAGAGTATTAACTCGGATATGCCATCACTCTATTGGAAAAAGAAAAATGGAAAGAAAATTTGTGCCAAGGCTTTTAGGCGTGTCGCAAAGTTTGGACCACGGCTTTTAGGCATGTCGCAAAACTAACATAAGTGAAAGATCAGAAAAAGACATCTGGACGAAGGAGAAACAACTCGGCAAACATAGGTAAAAAATCCAGTTTTTGCAGACAATGGGAACATGACTGCAGAAAGTTGTTTAACTTCTAGGACATCTTGATTTGACACCTCAAAGCAACATAACTAAAAAAGGACAACAGACTAACGAGAAATAACAGCAGAAACATATGTGAAAATCAGACTGCACTAAAAACATGGCAGAAAATAGGCTGTCTTCTGAGAGGGAGATAGACAGCCAAACAATGTTTGATTCATGTGAATCCAGTTCAGAAGGTACCTAAGCATGTCAAGCTAACACCTTTAAGTGAAGGAATTGAAAAATCTGTGGACGAAGGATAAAAAATGCGACAAACAGGTTGGGAACATTCTGGTATTGAGCAGAAAATAGGCCAAGTTGCAAGGATGAAAGAGAGAGCTAAACGATGTCCGTTTTGGCTGAAATTTGGTGGGATGACAGCTAGTTTGTGGAAGAAAATAAAACACTTTACGTTTTTTCAAAACCACTTCGCTGCTGAAGGATATAAAGTTTGAAAGTTGGATTCTAACAAAACCAAAAATAGCTGTTGGAGGCTAAGTCAGAAACTATTTAAAGGCTACATTTGCTCACATTTCTGTCGCGTTTGGATGGAAAATTGACCTGCTATAAACTTGACTTGGTGACTTTTTACACGTTGAGAAATGACTAGACTTCATAACTTCACAAAATGATGTTTCATTTGAAAATGCAAAAATACAAAAGTCATCTATGCTAAAAGCAAAAACCAGATTTCTGTAATTCAACTGATAGAAGGACTAAATGACACTGAAATCACATAAACTTGGGTTTGTTGGAAAGGTTGGTACAGGGACAACTTTTCTTTCGTGAATTTTAGAAAGTACCACACCGTTTGGAAACAGAAGAGCTCAAAAGTCTACAAAAATTCCAAAACTGAAGTATGACTTTTCAAAATTGCAGGAAATAGGTTCCACCGTTCCAGTGCTTTGATCAACAAAAGAGTCCAACAATGTCAAAATCATACAAACTAGGGCTCATTGGAAAGATAACAGATGGCACAACTTTTATTTTGATGACTTTAAAAGAATTCCTATGACTTAAAGCTATGCGAACCAAAAATTTTAATAAATTTTAGGATTTCAAATTCTGTTTTTAGAAGTTTCAAAAAATAAATTTTGTTGTTTGATCAAAACCAGTGGGTAAATAGGCTCCACTCATAAACATTGGTCCAATGAAAGCAGACTTGATGATCATTGTATTGCATATTTACTTGTAAAAAAATTCCCCCCACAGTGAAAGTTATGGTCTCTAGAAATCAATCATATTTTCTGCTACGTGAGATGCAATATAACCCGAAAATGTTCAAAACCAATAATGTGAAGATATGTGTTTGTGGGTTTTTTGGTAAAATCTTGGCATTGCATGCATCCTAACAACTATCTGCATCGGCGGGGAGCACATCAATACATGCATTTATTAAATGAAGTTTGAAGAATGAGAAGGAAGACTCAAATATGGCACAAGAAGCATCCAATGGTAAACCCTTCAATGCAAGACAAAGAAACGATGAAGATGGAAACAAAGAAAAAGAAACTCATATTGATTTCAAAACTATAAAACAAAATTTAAGAAATCCACCGTGGTTCTTGCAAAAAGGAAATTGCAAAACCATTGTGAATTCCTCCCTTGTACAAGAAATACATAGTGAAAGCATCTCTCAAAAACATTGAGCCAGAATATCAACTGGTAAGAGAAGAAGAATGGATGTAGGTTTACACCGAACCACTATAAAATTCTTGTCTCTCATTTTCTGCCTTCTCTCCTTGTGTTTCTTGATGGTATCATAGCCATGGCCTCAGAAGGCTCTCAACTAAATGATTCATCAAGCGGTGGAGACTCAAGCGAGCGCTCTAGATCAACCTCATCTCTACTGAGCAGGTTTTCATTTGGGTACATCCATGGAAATCTTCATCACTACATCTCTATCAAGTTAATGACAGACAACTACCTTCTTTGGGGAAACCCAGTTCTTGCTGATTCTCTAGACATATGATTTGATTGGGTGTGTAGATGAATCTAAACATGCTCCCTCAAAATTTATTAATGGAATATCTAAGATTAATCATGAATATATTATATGGACAAAGCTTGATCAATTACTATTAAGTTGGTTTATTATTTTCATGATTGCACCCATTCTTGCTCAAGTTGTGGGCGTATCTTCACCATATTCTATTTCAAAAATTTTATGGGAAAGCTACATTATTCATTCAAGATCCAAGATCCAAGATCCAAGATAATATAATTGCGATCGCAACTGCAAGTCAATAGAAGGAGCTCAATGACTAGATGAATATTTTATGAAATAAAGAATCTTGCACACCAACTTGTTGTCGCCAACAAGAAAGTATTTGAAGATGATGTGGTAATGCAGATCATTCTCAAAGGTCTCCCACATGAATATTCAGAATTTAAAGTCTCTACTGAGACTTTAATTGAATAAATTCAACTTGTGAAGCTTCATAGTTCATTGCTTGTTCAAGAGTCTCACATGAATGGGCAAAAAATTGTGGAGCTTCATAGCTTCATAGTTTATCTCTTGAACAAATTTTGCAAGCATGATGATAGAAACCAGGAGTATGATAGCAGAAATTCTGGAAATAATTGTTTAGTAGCAGAAGAAACAAAGGAAATATATTGCAAGATTCAAATCATGGAGAACAAAGCTATAACAATCATGGCCGAGGGCGTGTCTATGGTCAACTATGTGAAAAAGGTAGCATACTTAGCTCGCCATTGTTTTCAGCTTCAACCTGCTGCTGCCTAACAAGCCAAATCAAATACATAGCAACCACAGGTGCATCTTGTTGCTCACAGTACTCCAATAGAAAATATTAGAGATGAAAAATGGTACCCCGCTTGCTGCACATCATGTCATTGGAGATCTTTTGAATATCTCCAATCACCATGATTATCAAAGAAATGACTCATTCAAACAAGGGAAGACTCAGGTTTGCAAATCTCTCACGTTGGTTCTTCTCATTTCAACAAGCTTACTTTAAATGATATTTTTCATGTTCTTCATATCTCAAAAGATGTATTATCAATTGAAAATTTTTATAGTTAATAAAGTTATTTTTGAATTCATTGCTTCACCTTGTTATGTTAAGGATATGAATATAGAAATGCCTTTGTTGAGGGGAACAAATAAAGATGGGCTCTATAGTATTGATCTAACCCAATGATGGGACAAGGCTGTGCACGTCAAAGAAAAGGACACTCTTGAAAGATGGCTCAATCGTTTTGGACATTCATTTGCTAGGATTGTTCGTTATGAACTACCTTTTGCAAATTTATTTTCTTTTGTCTATAAGACTTGCCAACAAGGCAAGTCATTTACTTACTTTTTTCTAAAACTTTAACTCATACTGAAAAACCTCTAGATATCATATATTCTTATGTGTGGGGTCTTTCCCCAGTAATAAGTAGAGATAGATTTTGATTTTATGTAATATTAGTAGATGTTTTTGATGATATACAGGGCTTTATTTCCTTAGATTTAAATATGATGTGATTATTTCTTTCAAAATGTTTAACCAACATGTTGAAAATGTTTTAAACTCTAAGATCAAGTATTTTCATTTTGAATGGGGTGGAGAATTTCAAGCCTTATCGAAATATATTGTTGAAATTTTGATTGGACAAATAATTTCTTGTCCATACACCGGACAACAAAATGGAACTATTGAGAGAAAACGCTGTCACGTAGTTGAGTCAGGTCTCCCTCTCTCTCATGGCTCATGCTCATACCCCTCAAAATTATTAGAGATATGCCTTTAGCACTGATACACATCTTATCAATTGTATGCTGAATGAGCCATGCAAGCATAAATCTCCTTTTATAGTCTTGTTCAAAAAATCTCTGAACTATGAATTTTCAAAGTGTTTGGTTGTACAAGCTTCCCATGTTTGACATATTATCGAAAACATAAAGTCGATTTTAAAATCGAGCCGTGTGTTTTTGTTGGGTAGGCTCCTGGCCATCACAGCTACATCTGTCATCATTTAAAGAAAAATCATGCATGTATTTCTAAAAACATGTTTTAGATGAAAACAAATTCCTTTTTGAAAAATTTAAATATGGAAATATTAAAATGTTATGGGTTCACCTGGAACCAAGGTTTGTATTATATCAGCCCCTAATCTACCTAATTTATTCCCCTGAGCTGGATAGACGTTCACAAAATCCGATAATGCCTAGTCCAAATCCTGTAACACCCAGTGCACCATCTTTCTCGTTTGAGTCGGATAGCATTCATCAAACCCTATAGTGCCTAGCCCAAATCCTATAATGCCTAGTGCACCATCTTTCTCACCAACCCAACTCGAACACACATCATGGTAACTAGATCTCAAGATGGTATACTCAAACCTATATTGTTTAATGTTGGAAAATTTACCTTAGCCATTGTTTTACTGATGACATAAGCATAGAATTCTGAAACCACTACATTCAGGGAGGCTATTGTTGACCCAAATTGGCAAGTCGCAAGATGAATTTTTAGTTCTTCAAAACAATCAAACTTGGTCCCTCATACCCTTTAGTCAAGGTTCACATGTTGCAGGGTGTAAGTGGGTATACAAAATCAATTTAAATGCCAATGGAATAGAAAGATATAGGGCCCATTTAGTAGCCAAGGAGTTTAGTCAAGAGGCTTAGACTATTCGAAACATTTAGTCCTATAGTCAAGCCCACTACCATAAGAATAGTATCATCTATAGCTTTAAAATATGGATGGGTGATTAGACAACGGGATGTTCAAAATTTCTATCATCATGAGTTTTTAAATGATATGTTTGCATGAAGCTTTGTATGGTTTAAAATAAGTGCGTAGAGCTTGATACTTTAGGTTGAGTACATTTTTCCAAAATTTAGATTTTACAAGACCTAAGTCAAACACATCACTATTTATTTTTAAAATAGAAAATATTATCATTTTTGTTTTAGTCTATGTAGATGATGTTATTGTGATAAGTAACTCTCATAAGGAAATCACTAATTTATTTCAAAACGTCGCATAGGAATTTGCTACGAAAGTTCTTGGATAACTAAATTTCTTTTTAGGTGTTGAAGTTCATAGATCACAAAAGCAAATCGAACGGTCTCAAAAGAAATATATTTTGGAGCTTCTCATGCAAACATTTATAGTCAATGCCAAACCCACTTTTATGCCTATGGCAACCTCTCCCATGTTAATAAGAAAAAGGAATCCATTCAATGATGCTACACTTTATAGAAGTGTCGTTCGGGCTCTCGAATATGCCACTATGACGCCTCCAGATATAGCCTTTGCAATAAACTGAGTATGTCAATAGATACAAGATCCAACAATAGAATACTTTAGAATAATGAAACAAATTCTTTGGCATTTGGAAAGAACAATTGATTGTGGATTAAAGTTAGAAGTAGATGCTCATACATCACTTAATGTCTTCTTAGATGCAGACTGTGCTAAATGTCCAGATGACCAGAAATCTATAGGACACAGTCTACTATAAGTCTAATCTAATCTCATAGAGTTCACAAAAACAAAATACAATATCCAGATCAAGTGCTGAAGCATAATATAGAGCTTTAGCCAATGCAGCAGTTGAAGTATCACGTATAACAATACTCATAAGGGAGCTTGATGAAAACAATGTTCAAATTCCCATATGGTGTGACAATGCAGCCGCCTTTCATAATTGAAGTAAGCACAATGATGTTGACATTTACTCTGTCAGAGAAAAAATAACAAAGATAAAATTACAAGTGGAATATATTTTTCTAAAGACCAAAGAGAACATAGATTAACCCAGGCCCTTCCAACCTGAAAACATAAGACTTTTATCAGTAAGCTAAAATGTAGGGATCTCCACAATGAGCAAAGGGGGGCTATTAAAGGAAGTTTAAAGAATGAAAAAGAAGACTTAAATATGGCATAGGAAACATCCAACAGTAAACCCTTTAATGTAAGACAAGGAAATGATGAAGATGGAAACCAAAAAAAAAAAAAAGAAAGGAAGCACATATTGATTCCAAAACTACAAAACAAAATTTTGGAAGTTCACCATGGTTCTTACCCAAAGAAATTTGTAAGACCATTGGGCATTCTTCCCCTTATTCAAGAAATACATAGTGATAGTCTCTCTCAAAAGCATTGAGCCAGAATATCAACTGGTAAGAGAGGAACAATGGATATAGGTTTACACCGATCCACTCTAAAATTCTCATCTCACATTTTCTGCCTTTTATGCTTGTGTTTCTTGACTATTTTGGCTATTTGAGCATAATCCTGCCATGAAACCAGCTGAATCTATTCCAAACTCAGTGCAAAAAAAGCTGAATTAAATGGAAAAACCAAAAAGAGATGACCTACGGCTGCCTAGCACATGGGTTTGGGTGAGGGACAAATAATCGACTACGAGGGCTCTCAAGAGACCATGTAGCAAACTCCCATGAATCTCTCTAGAGTGTTAGTGGTGCCATGCAGGGCAATCATGAATGCATCTGGAGCAGATGAAGAAGAGGAGGAGGAAGAGAATAAAAAAGAAGAAAAGAAAAGCAAGGATTTGGAGATGTTTGTCATATTCTTCGATACAACTTCTTCTTCCTTTTTGTTGATCACAAGTTGAAGGAGTAGCTCCAATGGAGGAAGCTGCTATTGACCTACCAAGGGAGAAACTCCAAGAAAGGGGTAGCAACTTGGATGATGGAATAGAGAAGAAGAAGAAGAAGAAAACATACAAGAGAGAGACATATACCTTATGCTAACAAGGTTCCAATTTATTTTGGGGTTTGGGTAGACCTATAGTATGTATATCCTTCAATTCAGATGTTGTGCTTGCCACCGTTTACAACCTAGTGGATTAACCTACAAAACATGATAGTGACTACGGGATTCAAACCTCGTAATGAATATGAGCTACTTTGCTGCCCAGTTGCACTATGCCCTTTGAAACTACACTTCGGTTGATTAACAATTGCTCTTTGGGAGAGAGAGAGAGAGAGAGAAAGCCATATATTTCAAAGGGGGAGAGAGCGGGGTCTATGGGGCCTTTGCTTCCTCGGTTTTCTTTATTATAAAAAACAAAAGAATCTCAGGTGCAGTGGAATCTTATAGGAAAGACTTTTTAGAATTATGAAAGTGTCCTTCATCCAAAAGATGAGTTTTTGACACTTGACATTAATCTAAAAGGGAAGAACTTGACACTTGTCAGCAACCTAAAGAGAAGCTTCTATAAGATTAAAACTACAAATCTAAACCTTGATCTGAATTTGGGAAAGAGATCTGAATTGGGATCCAAACATAGAATTTGAATTTGAAGATCCACATAAGGATATGAAATCGAGAGATCTAGGTCTATACGAGCTCAATCACATATTTGGATTTGAACTATAGAATTGAAGCTGAATTTGAACTACGAAGGTGGTGTAAGTGGGCTTACCCTAGACCAGGTTGGTTCAAACACATTACTAGATGTTGGGTCTAGGTTAGGTTCAATTGACAAAGGTCAAACTAGGTTAAGTTTAAATAGGCTAAGTCTAAGCTTGATTTGATTCAACTAGGCTAGGTTTTTATATCTAACTTGGATCTAGGCTCACTAGATCCCTTAGTGATGATGCCAGGCTTAGTTTGGATACAGGTTAGGTTGTATCTAGGTCTACCTAAGTTTAAATGTTAATTTATGAGTAAGGATATATATATAAAATTGTTGGACAGTTTTATCCTTGACTTAGTAACTACGGGCAGACTAACCATATGCTAGGTTCAGTGGAAAATTTCTACCAAGTGCCACTAGAAAATTGAAATTTTCAAAATTAAAAGGTTGTAATTGTCCTTATAAATGAAAATAAGGAGGGTCAAATGGGTCTGTGAATTTTAGGCTACTTTGATAAATCTGACTTCAGTAATACTCTGCATGAGTGATGCTGAGCCCACATGTGTGGAGAGATCAAAAATTGGATCTTTTGATTGACAGAATTGATCAATGAAGTTGCTAGTGACAATGTCTTGAAATGGACTCTCCCTAAGTGATTAAAGAATCAAACATGTGTTCAATATAAGATAGAACTCTCTAAACCGAAAGCAGAAATACTTAGAGTAGTCAATGAAAAATATGTTCTCAGCTTGGTTCAAGTTGACTAGCTTGAATTAGCCAAAATTGATGTCAAATGCGTAGAAATAGTATGCATGATAGGCTATTTTGAAGAAAAAAAGACTCCAAAACTGGAATTTACTTCTAAAAACTAGGGATAACACTAGGAATGTTTTGCTGGCTCTAAGGAGATCCTAATGTGATATTGGTTAGGGTATGCTCTAGTGACAAAAAATGTTGGGCTTTCTAGACCAATTTTGTTTGGATTTAAGCCATTGGACTCACTCTAGCAGTTTATAGGGACCTAAATGGATGAGATTAACCTTAATTGCATTAGAAACACACAATTGCTATAAAACTAACCCAGGTTAACCAAGAGTGTTGGGGCTTCTTTGGTTCGGGGTGGACTAAGTAACTGAATAAGATGGACATTGAATGTTTTGATGCAACCAGAAATTGAGCACTCTAATGAGTGAGGGCATCCTTTTGTATGGGCCAACTGGCTATTTTGGTTGGCGAAAAATCTGGGATGTTTACAATCACTCCCCTTCCAGCCATCTATCTTTCTCTCTGCTTTCTCTCTCATGTTCAGCTGATTATGGCCTTCTGAGGACTGTTCCTTAAGAATTTGCTGAGCTTCTAATGTCTTCAACATTGGGGCTTTTATTAAGATAATATTGCAGAAAACAAGAAGCCTTCTTTGAACATTAACTTATGAAACCTTGCTATTTCTCAAATTTCTAAGGGTTTATCCTCATGTGATAATTTTCTTCTCTGATATGTATATTTTAGCTCTTGGTTATGTTTTAGCTCATGCAATTGCAAATACATTGATCTTATTTACTAATGGTCAATGTTCTTTTTGTAAGATTAAGTAGGGGCAATGTTGTCTTTGAATCTTGATGCTTCATTCACACTGCCATTTTGTTCACATGAGTCCTCAAAATGAATACGTGCAAGAGAGTCATTTCATTCCAAGGGAATTGGTCAATTGGTTGAACAATGATGAACTTTTGAAGAAGAATTGATTGCTTCAACTAGCATGTAGTGTGCTCTATGGTTCTTCAATACCAGATGATTACATGCACCCTCTCCATCCTCAAACGCTACTAATTTAGAGACACAAATACTCATCAATTCTTTGTTTGTCCTTCATTCCCAAGGTCTTTGCTCAAAGTGTTGCCAATTCTTGTGCTTATTGGTGCAATACATTGTTTTTCTCTACAAATCCCTATTAGAATCAAACTCTGCATTACGCAACTCCTTAGCCAAGCTTTGGTTGGGAAGGCAATATGCTTAGTCTGATCATGACATCAAAACTGCTCTTTAGAGACTATTCACTTTCAATAATGAGGTTCATTAATACCTAGACAACATCTTGTTACATGCACTAGTCAACATTGTGGGGTGCCAGTTCTGTCGTAAGTTTGAAAAAAACCTTTCTTCAATATTCACTAGCTAAAACATTTCTCTTTGCGTTGGTTTCTCCTTCATGTGCAGGTTAGGTGCTGGCAAGGGTTGGATCTTCTATACACTCAGTTGTTCTGTAGCTATTACTTAAACCAATTCTACCACCTTTTATGTGTTATTTACAACTACCTTAATCATTACCACTGTCAGTCTCTCATCATTGCTCAACAATCACCCTTTGCATTACCTTACACTAAGTTCATTGCCTCTGTTCAAGTTGCCTTCCCCCAAAGATAGGTAAAAAGGACTAAATTTCATTCAAACAACTTTTCTTGATAGGGCTTTTAATAAGTGTAGAACTTATATTCTCATTCCAATCAAAAGGCCCAAAAAGTTGTGAAATCTAAAATTTTATTTTGAGTAACAAGCCTAGTGCATCATGAAAATATGGCACTCAAATATACATGGGTTAAATGCTTCAACAAAAAAATATTTCTTGACAATTGAATCATATAGTTTCATCCATGTATAAGGCAAAATGTGAGACAAAAATGGTTTCTATTAAGTAGTCAATTGCAAACCAAATTTCATGGGGGCACACTTTTCTTTTGATGCAGCTTAAGGGTTTGTAGGTCATAGGTTAACATTGTTTGATGCATAGATGCATGCATTGCATGTTGGAATACTTCCAGGTTAATGGCCTTGATGGATTCCATGTGAATAGTTAGGGCTAATCTATATGTAGATTTTATAGATAAAGACTTTCAAACTTTTTCACGATAGAGATGACTCATTTGTGGAGGGTGACATTATGTTCTAATCGATGAACTCAGCTTAGGTCATTTTTTCCATTCATGGGCAAATAAGTGTTATGGTTTATTTATTCAATGAGCTAGTATTTTTATATAATGATTATAATAAGGAAATTGTTAGGGCTTTAAAGAGGAAAATTTAGGATGCCAAAAAAGAAGTCAGCTTGGTTTTGCCAAGAGTCCGTTCAAGAAGCTCATTGGTTTTACTCATATTTTGATGGTGGGGTAAGATTTGGAAAGATGACTCCATAGAAGTAGAGATTGTAACCTGATGCTAAAGTACCCAATAAGAGATGTGGGATGATGTCCCATATGGATGTGGATGTATGGAGAATGAAGGTGGTTAGAGAAGAACACTTTATTCAAAATACTCAATAAATTGATTAAAAAGAGGAGGAAGATGATGAAGTGAAAGGGAATCTAGGGAAAACTAGCATGCAAAATTAACACAAAGTAGGTAGTAGTGATGGAGGTAGATCCGCAGCAGTGATGGACATTATTTATAAAAATTAAGAGAAATGTTATCATAATTTAAGAAATGATATCATAGTTTAAGGGTTATGCTTGTTCGGGATAAAGATGAGCAAGAGATTAAGGCACCCTTGTGGAAGAAGATATTGAATGGGAGCTAGTCCATGAAATAGGTGGCCAAACCAAATACCTCGTCCTTCTACCTTGTTCTGATCGCTTCAGCAATTTGGGTGGTTTAGAGAAGATGATAGTTTGGAATTTCCACCAAAGTTCATGTTTGCTGCAACAAAGAAGAAACTTTGAAAAGAGGTCATAGGTGGTTTTCGAATAAGGACATTGTTGAAGTTAAGATCTAGGTAGAGCTTTTGTGATGCAAAGGGCAAGAATGCCAGATCTAGAATGTAACATCTAGGAACAAAATCAAGGAGGTGTTCTTCTTGTTCATGGCTTCTGCTAAAAGAGATAAATGGATCAAGCGTGGAGGAGGATGAATGGATTAAAAGAAAATTAAGAAAGAACATCTGTAATACCAAGAGGAGTGGGGTTGTGGTCTTGGTAGTGAAGGAAGTTGATGATTTAAAAAAAGAAGTTTTCTTCGAGATGATAAAGGATGAAAGTAGAGTAAAGGCTGTCAATGCTTGTTCTATTATCAAAGAGAATTGTAGAATCAAACATGGGAGCAATAGGAAAAGCAATTGACTAATATGACCTAGCTCATTAAATGAAGCAAAATTGAGTGTTAGCTTTTTGAAGACTACTTTTTTGAGCACATAGAACGGTTCACCAAAATTGCTACTCTTTGGGATTACAAGGTGATGGAGAATATGAGGTGGATTAAGGATTATTGATATGATGATTGAGAAATTTTAGTGGAAGAATAACAAAGTTTTTTTCACTTTAGTGGAAGTCTATCTTCCCAATCTTATTAACAATCAAGTTGGTTATTTATTGTGGTTTTCAATAGAGTGGAAGCTTGTCGCTTGTGATTCATGATTTTAATGCAATTAGACATCCCTTTGAAAAACAAGGTTGACCCCCACATAATGTTCTGCAGCAACCTAAACAATTTGGTGGAAATTGTTGACCAGACACTAAGTTCATGCACTAATCTTCACCAATTAAGAAGTGATATTTACTTTAGTGCACATATATCTATCTTTCAGTGGTATCAATTCAAGACTCTTATTTGCACAAAGGTGTGACACACAGGAACCCCTTTATATCACTATGTTTCACATGTATGTGCAAACTTGTCAAATCATTGTTCGCATCCCCAAAATGAGTTTTTTTTTAAATGAGAGAGAAAGGGACTCGCCCGTCGGTACGAGGATCGACCGTTCCAAGTGCCTTTACTGGAGTAATCAATCCAAGGGCTATGTTTATTATTGATGCATTTCGTTTTGACTTAAACATCTTTGTCATTCTAAATGCGGTATTGTGTTGAAGATTTGATATTTCAAACTTTTCAAGAAATTCTGAAAGAATTACATGAGAATGTGAAACGTTTTGGAGAAAACTAGAATTGAGAAATATCATTTGAAAAGCTTGGGAAATCATTTTGAAGTCACCTTAGTGTTCTCTAAAGACTTTAAGTAGGTTTGAGATTTTGTTCTAATTCGGTTACCACCTAGTTAGAGTTCCATCTTCTTTTGCTTAAGTTCTTTGTTGTGGTGCTTGTGATCACAAGTGATGTTAAGTGAGGTAAATGCATGAATGAATTGATCATATATGATTAAAGCATTCATACCATAACATTCATCTGAAAGACATCCTACCACAACATACATCTATGATTTTTGTTTTTATAGTTAACATAAATCTTCATTAAGAGAGAAAAGTTTTGAAAATAGATCAAGTTTGTAGACCATCAAGTATGAATCCAATATTGGACCATTACTTGAGTTTTGGTCTTGGTGAAGTCAGTAAATGAAAATGATCTTAAACCATGGAAGAAAAATTTTTGAAAAGATGGAGAAATTGAAATACTCCTATAGAAAGAAAGAGAGATACAAAAAGAGATTTTAAAAGAAAGGGAAGATGCAAATCTCTATATGTATACATATACGTATATAAGCTTTTGACAATGAAGTCTTAATTTAAGTGGAGAAGGAAAAGAAACTTTCAAAAGAAAGTGAGAAAGAAAGGGAGATAGAAAAGATGCACATACATGTATAAATACTATCACATATACACATATATGAGAGTTGGTAAAATGACATTGATTTGAATAGAAAAGAAGATTTTGAAGGAAAATACATGGAGAAATACATACATATATATATATATATATATATATATATATATAT
>JAANDH010000747.1:38971-75440 GCA_011799765.1 Nymphaea thermarum
ATATATATATATATATATATATATATATATATATATATATATATATATATATATATATATATATATATATATATATATATATATATATATATATATATATATATATATATGCATTCATATAGGTATTAAAATAAAATATATAAACATAGAGAGGAGAATGAAGGGAATCATCATGTGGACATATATGTGTATAACATATATATACATATGTCTTCATGAAATTAGAAATCAAGAAATGAAAAATAATGGACTTCAAGTTTGATATAGGCCATATGGAAGCTTGGACTCATGCAAGAGTCTCAGCTAAGTCTCCAAAGCCACATTACAAAGCGTTCTTTCAAAAGTATTTTGGTAAACCATGATCCTAAATATTTTTATATATGAACATAAAACATAGTCATTTCATTTTTTACAAGAAAGTTTGTTTTTTCCACCATTGGGTATGGAAGAAAGCCAAACCACATGATAAGGTGCTCATTAGGGTTCCTAATTGGATGATTAAAAGCAAGCTAACGTGAAATGATTTAAAAATGCATATTGACATGTACACATTCATGAGGATTTTCCCCGGGTTGGACAAGCCCCAACCTCAAAAATTAACCAACACAATAATAAAAAGAGAATCTCAAACCATGCTCTCATTCTCACCATGCATTCACATATGAATAGAAAAAAAAATTAAACAACTTTGCATGAACAATATCTCCAAAACAAAGCAGCATTCAAGTAATAGAGAAAACATATTTTATCATAAAATATAAATATCATCTCCTCTTCTCATGCTCCTGGTGCACTCAAGCATAGCTTCTTAACTCTAAAATAAAGTTTTGGGAACTATCTCATATGGCCATGGGGAGATGAAGAAGATAGAACATAATGAAATCACAACAACACTATATTCAAGAAAAGAGAAAACATCATTCAATCATGAAATGAAAGATCATATCATCTTCTCATGCTCTGGGTGCACTCGAGCATAGCTTTTTGACTCTAAAGTAGAGATTTGAAAGCTATCTCATATGGCCATGGGGAGATGAAAAAGATAGAACGTAGTGAAAACCAAAACAAGACTACATTTAAGAAAAGAAAAATGATTCAATCATAAAATAGAACATTATTTCACCCTCTCATGCTTCTGGTGCAATCAAGAATAGCTTCTTAACTCTAAAATAGAGATTTTAAAGCAATCTTATATGGCCATGAGGAGATGAAGAACCTTGTTTGGATGATCCTAGATCTCCGTGAGTGAAGCTCCAAGATGATGACACCAAGAGACTTGTAACTTGATGAAGTTTTCACAACATTTTCATCCGAATTGTACATAATTTTGAATTAATTTTCATTGTTTTTAAGAAAATAGGTTTTGACTAAGTGGGATTGACCCTTAGCCCTGCAAATACCCCTTTGGGGTGTGGGCAGGGCTAATGCCCACCTAAAAAAATAAAAAACCGACCCCCAAGGGCATATACAACAGCGCCTCGGCAAAACGCATGTGATAGCACGCAACGCACTGGCCCGCGCTGCAGCTGTCGCTACAGACAACTGTGTGCTGCTACGGTCACTCCAGGTGGCCGCATTACGCGATCGTGGAAGCGCGCCTTACGTGAAGCTCTGTTGCTCAGCTGCACGTCGCACAACACGAAAAACTTCTTCTCTTTTTTCTATTATTTTTTTTAACTTTAAATAAAATGAAATTAAAGTGGATAAGATAAAATACTATAAAACCCCTTTTTATTTAAAATATATAGAAACCTGATTTTTTTGTTATAAAAGAGTAGTCGGCTTTGTTTTAGGCTTTCAAAAACATATTTTGGTGTGAGGACAAAGCGTAAAACAAACGAGAGGTTTGTGCACGCGCATGCAATGCTTATAACATCAGATTTTGTTGTTTTGAACTCGATTTTTTTATTTTGACTTTGAAATGTTGATTTGTTTTTAGTTTTGGGTTTTTGATCTAATCTGGATATGAGAATTGGATTTTGAATTTGAATCTTGCGTTTAAATTTGGGTTCCGTGCTCTGGTAAAATGACACAGTCTTTTGGAAAAATTTAGGGTGATTACAGATGCCCCTCTTTGTTACTAAGCCGGTGCTAGCCTTGCTAAGTGACAAAGATAAGCACCATAAATTTTTCAAACAAAACTTGTTGGGAAAGATGTTTCAGGCTTAACCCTTTACTTGAATGGGTTGGTTGAGCTTATATTGCAGGTTTAACCCCTTACCTACATGGGTTTGCCAATATTGAATTTAGGTTTAACCCCCCTGAAATGGGTTGCCTTGGCTTGCTTTGTAGGTTTGACCCCTTGCCTACGTGGGTTGCTCTCATATTGCAAGTTTATCCCTTTACCTGCATGGGTCCCCCTTAAATCTTGATTGTTAGTAATAATAATAAAAAAAATGTCTCAATCTAATTGTCATGTTTTATAACTGGGAAGAATCTAGATTGAATGATAGATTAGATGTGAAAACATAAATATTTGTCATTGATTGAAAAGTGAATACAAAAGAACTAGACATAGAATTTCTTGAGGTGAAGAGCATTAACATGATCGGTAAGTTTCACCCCATCAACATTAACCAGTCGGTATGAATTACGGGCCAAAGCTTCTTTAATAACATATGGGCCTTCCCAGTTTGGTGCCCACTTACCATGTGGTCATCCTCTGAGGTATACCACCGATCGTAGGATCAAGTCATTCACTTTGAACTGTCTCTCAATAACTGACTTTGCAAATTGTCTAGCCACCCTTTGGCGATAAGCTTCAGCATGTTCAACCCCTTTTAACCTCATTTCATCTAGCAAATCGAGCTGCATTAGCCTTTTCTGTTGATATTGAGTTAGAGGAAGCTCTATGAGAGAAGCGAACTTCAAAGTGGGTTTCAACACATGTAATGGTAGAACCACTTCTGTTCCATAGACTTAGCTCTGCTGGAGTAGCATTTGTTAGAGTTCTCATAGTGGTGCGATATACTCATAGAGCGTTATGCATCTTCTCATGCTAGTCTCTGCCAGTTTCTACTATCTGTTCCACGATGCGGATCAAGATTTTGTTGGTGGCCTTTGCTTGCCCATTGCCTTGAGAATAATGAGTTGACAAATGTGCATGATGTGGTACTTGTTGCACAACTGTCTCATCTTTTCATTCTTGAATTGAGTCCCGTTGTCAGATACTATATCATGAGAGAATCTGAATCTGCAAAAAAGATTTTTGTGAATGAATGACACTACATGACGTCCTTCTACTGTTCTGAGTGTGACGACTTTTACCCATTTGGTAAAATAGTCTGTTGTACCAAGAAAATACTTATGGCCATTAGAAGCTGCACGAGATATCGGTCCGACTACGTCAAATGCCCCCATTGAAAATGGCCAAGGAGATGTCACAGAAGGCAAGTGAGAGGCTGAGGCGTGGATCACTAGAGCATGTAGTTTTCATTCTTTGCATCTTTTGATGAAGTGGTGACAATCCTTTTGCATAGTAAGCCAATAATATCCTGCTCGAATTATCTGTTTGGTAACCAACATGGCCCCCACAGTCTCCTCGATGTGATTCTTTGATGACTTCCTTTGCTTCATCTACATCAAGGTACCGAGAGTATTCAGTACTAAATCCACGTCTGTATAGTACCCCTACAAGAATAAAGTACCTTGCTGACATACATTGAATTGCTTTCTATTCATTTTTGGATATTCCGATCAGCAATTCTCCGCTTTCAATATTCCTTTTGATGTCATGGTGCCAAGGCATATTCCCCTCTTGGATATGATGAACATGCGTCGCTGTTTCAAAAGCAGGATGTTCCAATCTTCCAATCTCAAAAGAACGGATTGCTTCATTGGTTCAAAAGAAGATGGTCGACGCTAGACTCGCGAGACCATCCGCAATAGGGTTACCTTTCCTTTTGATATGAGCCAGTTGCACTTATTCAAATTGATAGATCAAGGAGGTAATGATCTCTTGATATGGCACCAACTTTTCGTCTTTGACTTGCCATTCTCCATTCACTTGGTTTATAATAAGCTGAGACTCACTGAAGGCATACACCCTTTTCACTTGAAAACTTAATAGAGAAAAAAGTCCTTGTATGAGAGCTTCATATTCAGCCATGTTGTGAGGTGATGAGGTGAGCAAAGAGCATCACCAAACAGGAGGTCCGGGGACGGCTGTCCACTTTCTGGATGAGCGGCATCCGATGCTTCTTTCAACAGCCTCTCACCTAAAGGTTAAAGCAAAGTACATATACCACAACTGAGGGGCGTTGATTTCAGTATGCCATGTGTTGATTAATGGTCAAGGAGTCAGGGTGAACTCTAAGTAAGTCACCACCTTCTCCATCTCTCTTCCACACCCACACATGGGTAACATATCTCTCTGCCTGCATGGGATACACATACACCAGAGAGAGAGAGAGAGAAAGGAGATTGAGATTTATGGTATCGTCTCAATTTTTTAAACATACAGAGATAATTAATGAATATTAGTAGTGCGTCTCTCCATTAGTTGCACGCTTGATGCAGACAAACCGAAGATAAATATAAAGAAAGAAGGAAAGAGAAGAAAATAGGAAAAGAATACATGATCATTTCATCTTTCGGAGTGATGAGTAAAATGCCTATACCAGCTCCCATCACGTTTCTGAATCCATCAAAGTACATCTTTCATACTCGAACTATTTCCAATCCTAATACGTGTTCATCTGGAAACTCGTCATTCGTTATGATGTCCTTGTATTGGAGATGTTTGTTAACTGGTCGGCAATTGTTTGTCCTTTGATTGACTTCTGGGACACATATTCAATGTCATATTGCATCAACAAAACTTGCCACTTGACGATGCGTCCATTACTGAATGACTATTCCAAAATGTATTTAAGAGGATTTAGCTTGGATAGTATCTTGGCCTCACAAGCTAACAAATAATGTCTCCGCTTCTCACACTTCCAACCAATGCTAGGCAAGTTTTCTCTATTGAAGAGTACTTCTTCTCGTACTTGACAAAAGTTTTGCTATTGTAATAAATTGCATGCTCAATGAGACTTCCATCCTCATATTCTGCTAAAAACCCACCACGTGCTGACTCATGCACTGTGATGTAAAGCAGCAATAGTCTACCCAACACTGGGGGTTTTAGAATTGGTGGATTTAGAAGGTATTTTTTGATCTTTTCAAACGACTATTGGCATTCAAAACCCCATTCAAACTTGGCACCCTTCTCAGTAGCAGGTTGAATGGTTTGCATCTCATGGCCAGATTGGAAATGAATCGTCTGATGGACTGGATTCGCCTTTGCAAACTTCGCAGTTCCCTGATATTGGTAGGCGGTGGCATATTGATGATTGCTTTAGCTTTGGTAAGATCCATCTCGATCCCCTTCTTACTGACCATGAAACCCAAAAGTTTACCTGATTCAACCCCAAACACACACTTTTGAGGATTCAAACAAAACTTGTACTGTAAGAGTATCTCAAACACTTGAGCAAGGGTCTCAATGTGGTCTTCTCTTGCTTTAGACTTAATCACTATGTCATCGATATACGAATCCATGATTTTGTGTATCTGGTCATGGAAGATGGAAGTCATATCTCTTTGATAAGTTGCTCCAACATTCTTCAACCCAAATGATATCACCATGTAACAGAAAGTGCCCCAAAGTGTAGTAAAAGCGGTCTTAGGTTGATCTTTGACTGCTAGTTTGATTTGGTTATTTTCAGAATATTCATCCATAAAAGAGAACATGGCATGACCTGCAATACTATCTACCAATAAATCAATGTTTGGAATTGGATAATCATCTTTCGGAGTGGCTTTGTTCAAGTCTCGAAAGTCGATGCATAACCTGACTTTACCATTTTTCTTGGGGACCACCACGATGTTAGCCAACCATTCAGGGTAATCGATAGTAGAAATAAATTTTGCCTTTAATAGGTCCTCTAATCCTTCTTTTACAGACCCTTCTAGTCGAGGATCAAGTTTGCACAACTTTTGCTTAACTGACTTGCAACTAGGATTTAAGGGCAAACAATGTTCAACCAACTGAGGGTCCAAGCCTTGCATATCTTCATAAGTCCAAGCAAAAACTTCTTGGTTACTTATAAGAAGGTCCATCAATCATTTCTTCTCATCTATTGACAAACTGGTACCAATTTAAAGGATTTAAGGATCCTCACATGTTCCAATGTTAATCTCTTCAATTGGATCATTAACCAAGGACAATGGACATTCTTGTTTTCGAATCTGAGTGAATTCTGATAATTCTGATTCAAGTATTGTTGTTCGTTAAACCTCACCAACTGTTTGTTTGACAAATGATTTCTGGGGGGACTTCTAAGGAAAAGAAAGAAACTAAGACATATTGAACTTCGACATTCTGTAAAAAGGAGGATAAAGGGAAAAATTGAACAAAATTAAAATTGATTACAAAAGATTACTCGCATTGCATATCAAAGGTTCTTAATTCGTAAGGGGGTCATCTCATGAGACAAGACAAAAGATTACAAAATTCATGGATGGATTAAAAACAAAGGTGAATACTATCAGCCTACAAGATCTTCTTCAAATTTTTTCATAATCTCCCAGTCCTCTGGTGTTCATCTGAAAAGGGATACTGATCGGCTATAAGGTGCCATCTTCATTCTTCCCGAGGCCAGTGAATGGACGATAGCCATTTTTTAAAAACAACTGAAATTCCTTAGGATTTTTCATGAAATGAACATACAAGGGGTGTTTTTGATTACTTGCATGTTTGCTTGAAATGGTATAAGCACTCCTGAATGATTCGCCTATCTCCATGTTTTGCATCTATTCCTCCAAAGGTCTGTCATTTGTTGTTCTTATGCTGGGTACATCCACCAAATCAATTGGTCTAGAGAGCATTGGTTGCACCAACCTCTCGACCGGATCCTCAACACTCACAATGATTATTAAGAGGCCAAAATTTCATTTGAAGCACTAATGAAGAGTGGATGGGATTCCTCATACTTGGTGGATCCATGGTCATCTCAAAAGTAACTTATAAGATGGTGGTACATCCACCACATGAAATACAATGCAATGGCTAGTATTTTCAATAATCACATTCATGTCGAGGGTACATTTGTTGTTCATGCCTCAGCCATCGTATCTGTAGATCTTGATATTATCGGAATGATATTTGTCTTCACAAAATCTCAAAGCTTTGGCCGTGAGATCAGGACAAATATTTAAGCCACTTTCTCCATCGATCAATACATGTGGCACAATCATTCCATTGACATGGACGACGATGTAAAGAGCATCTTCATGAAAATATCCCCAATATGATCAGTCATTCTCTGAAAAGGTAATTGACTGGTCTTTAGAGGGTCGAATCCAATCTCCCACAATCATACACTCTTCTAACGAGAGGACTTCACCCAAGTAGCATGGATCTTCATCCAAATAGTCATCTCATGAATCTCCTCGTAGGACAAAAGTCTTTGGGATTATTGGAAGTTTTTTGGATGAACTTTCTGTCTTGCCGTTCATCAAAGCAATAAAATCCAAAGGTTTCTTTCCATGATTTGTCATCATGACCTCGTGTGAACTGCTTCCATCACAAGGTCAGATGTGCTCCTGTGGTTGATATGGGAGTGGAGTGCCTATGCTGATTGTGGCTAGTGCCACCTTCTCGTGATCAGAAAATGGATTCTTTAATACCTCGTGGATGCTATCATCACTAATCTGGATATCCTTGTTGATGAAGTCTTCGATAATGTTTTTGAGGACAAAACAATTCTCAGCATCATGACCAGGGGGGCGATGAAGCTTACACGGTTTTTTTCTTTATTTCCTCCCATCATTTTCAGTGGCTCTGATATTTTTGGCAAGACAATGGTTTTTTTAGCAATGAGATATTCGAAGATCTTCTCGCAAGACTGACTGAGAGGAGTGAATTTTCAGTCATAACTCTAGCCTGGGTGTTTGTTTTCTCTTTTATTATTGCTTTTGGGGAATTGCATGTTCTTCTTGTGACTGAATTCTTTATCATGCTTATAACTATTGTCGTTGTCCTTTCGAATGCCGACATTAGCTATAAAGTGTGCTGGCAACTGTGTCCTCCATCCTTTCTTACCATCCTCCTTATACTTACGAGCCATGATTCCATCAAAATCACCTTCCTCAATTCCTTCCTCTATTGAATTTGCTTGTTCAATCAACTTAGCAAAGGGTTTGATCTGGGCGTTCCTGATTAGCGACAATGCTTGTGTTTCAGAAATGGGGTATTTCATCTTGTTGCATTGAATTCTCCATTTTTGGATGAATTCTTGAGTCTTTTCTCCTTGTTTCAGACTGAGACTGCAAATGGTACCGAGGGTTGGAGCCATGGGAGCATTCTGCTTGAATCTTTCGACAAACATTTTAATCAACCTGTCAAATTCCTTGAGTTCGACTAGGTTGACAATTTCTTTGTACCATTGTGCGGCGATGCCTTCAAGACTCATTGAAAAATAGTGAAACAAAGTTCAGTTATTTGTCCGGATTTTGTAGCAATCATTGAAGAAGGTTGAAAGTTGAACATGTAGGCAGGTGGTCCCATCATATATGATGAACTCCCTGGGGAAGCCTTTTACGTCCTCGTCCCCTTTAATACCAAAGTAATAATCATCGCATGAGTATGAGTGTTTTTCTTTTCTCCTAAGTTCAAGATTATTCATCATTTTCTCCATTTCATAGAACCTACGCTTAGTTGGACTTTCATCATCACTTGATTCGACTAATTATGGCCTTGTCTTTTTCTTCTTACCCTTGATCTCTTTTACTTTTTTTTGTAGAACTTTCACTATTTGAGCTACTGCTGGGGATGTACTTCCTTGTCTTTTTCACTTTTTTGACAAGCTTTCTCTTTCTTTTGGGTTTTTCTTCCGAACTTCTAGTGGTGATAGGGCTAGGTGAGCTACTTTTCTCTATAATTTTTTTCCCGCTTCTTTTTGTTGTCTTTTTCTTTTTGAGAGGAAGCAACACGGGTTTTTCCTCCTTGTTAGTTGTTGAATATGAGCCCATATGATCTTCATCCCAATCTGTAGGAGAAGATTTGTTATTTTTCTTCTTTCTTTTCTACTTGGCAGCTTTTCCATTTTCTGGTTCTAGAGCAATCATTAATGCCTTTTGTTCTTCTTGCTCCCTCATGAATCGCTTCATGAACAACCGGAACATTTGGTAGCCTCCTAGCTCAATTGGTAGGATACCAAATGTTTCTGGCCTAAAAACAGAAGATGAAGTCTCGTTCTGAGGAGCCTGTTTAGCTTGTAATCTGGTTTCAACCATCTTGTTGGCTTTCAAGTATTCACCTTGTGAGACAGGAAAATGGAGAGTCCTTAGAAGAAAATGAAGACAAAATGAATGTTCATATTGCATTAAGAGTTTTTAAAAGTTACTTCCAAAGAAAATACTAACAAAGATGACAATGACTGAAGATGACATAAGGAGTACAAGATTGACAATGTAAACCTTTAAGGAAGGATGGATGGTGGTTGGTAGGCATCCTACCACTCGGCGTATTCCTTCCTTACCATTGGGCCTGCAAACCAAGTGTATGATATTTATGTCTTCAATTCTTGTCGAGCCACTGCGAACAATGCCACCCATTGAGGATTGTCTCATGCATCTATTAGCAGAGTAATCAACTATGAAATAAGGGCCCAAGAGTGTGGTACAACCATGGTAATGGTGAGTGTATCGAGGTGGGCCCTGACGACAATCACAATAGTCCCAAATGATATCCTCTTCATTCAACTTTTCGATCAAGTGATAGTATTACTCCAAGACTGTTAATGCTCCATCAATGTTTCTGAATAGGATAGCTCGCGGTCTTGCGTGGTTGAGGAACAACAATTGCAAAGCATATGTGCATCCTTCTATAAAGTCAGTATTTCTAATGGTGAAGCGGGTGAGTCCTTGATAGACAAAAGCTAACGCTGTCATTGCAACTGACAAGTGTCGGTCCCACTATGCCCCCATATTTGAAAAAGTTGGGCAATACGCACATCTAGGAGGTCACTTCTATCAATAAAAAGGGTCACTTCTACTGTGCAAAGCATCATACAATGTTTGATTCTTCCTATAATTTTTCGAGGTAGGGTGGAAGGTTCAACATAGGCTCCTAATTCTTCATACAAATTTTTTAGGTTGGTGCTTTAGCTCTCATGGTTTTCTACTAGAGGCCAAGTTTTTCGTTTGGTAAAGTGGGCTGTAAGGTCATTTGCATTAACCTTAGTTGGGTTCATGAAGTTCCAATAGATCATTTGGGTCACAAGTCGGGGTGGGAAGGTCTAGTGTTTTGGCAAATTCATCTAATAATATTATCATTTCTCCCCATGAAAACAAAATAGATGAGGTCCTTGGGTTCCATCGCTCGGCAATTGCATGCACAAAATTTCCATCCACCATTTGCATTCCTCCATCTGCCACTGTCTCTAGCCCACATTCTTCAAAGTATGAAGGAAACATCCGAGAGAAGGTGGGATACCATTTGAGAACCAAAGGTTTAGACTCAAGAGAAATGTAAGTAGATCGTTTGGGACCTTCCCCAAAGAGGATGTGATCATAAGGGAATACAACACTAGTTGAAAAGAATACATCTTAAATGATGACTCTAAAGGATAAAAATTGAATTAATGAAAAAGATTGACTAAGTTGACAAAGACAAAATGTAGAGGAATATAATAAGGTTACAAATCATCACATATGGTTTTATACATATCAATATTCATCATACGAAGTAACTTTAGTAGAAAAATGGGTATAGGAACCTAATTGAGATAATTTTGTGTTACGATAATCGAATGTCAAGTTATGTTTATATACTTTAACCAAAGGACTTAATACTAGCATAGATTCTTTCTTAGGCAACTAAGGGTTGGATTCATCAACTTCTTCTTGATATACCACAAATTACTATTCATGGTACTAACGAATGTGCTTTGCCACCCAATGTGTGGTTTACTTGTAAGGCTTAGTCATGTGCTACCGTCATAGACCAAGCCCGACAACATAATGACCTGGATAAATAGGTATGAGAAATTTCGAATATGAGAAATCATGTAAAATGAGTTATCTCTAATGCAATGTTGCCTTAGATGATAATTAAAATAAATAGAAGAGTAAGCATGGTTTTCAAACAACTCTTAAATTGAGAAGAGTGGTATTTTATTTTAGATCTAAGTGAACATAATTGATCCTCCTCAATTAGTCTTATATGCAAGAAAGCAAATACAATCACAAAAAAATGTAATGAAATGCCCATGAGGTCAAGACCAAAGAAGGGAACATGCTTTATCATCGACAATATAAAAGATGCTCAAGTTAATCAAAATACATCAATTATAATCATAGCCAAACGATGACGGGTCCCATCACAGTAGCCATCTGTTCGCATCCCTAAAATTTTGGTTGGTTTTTGGTTGTTTTGGAGTGCTCCAGAGTTTTGAAAATGAGAGAGAAAGGGACTCGTCCATCGGTACGAAGATCGACCGTTCCCGGTGCCTTTACCGGGGGTAATCAATCCAAGGGCTATGTTTATTGTTGATGCATTTCATTTTAACTTAAACATCTTTGTCATTCTAAATGCGGTGTTGTGTTGAAGATTTGATGTTTTAAACTTGTGAAAAGATTCTTGAAGAATTACTTGAGAATGTAAAACATTTCGGACAAAACTAGAATTGAGAAATATCATTTGGAAAGCTTGGGAAATCATTTCGAAGTCACCTTAGTGTTCTCTTAAGAATTTAAGTAGGTTTGAGAATTTGTTCTAATTCGGTTACCACCAAGCTATGTCACAAAGAGGTGCGAGTACAGGTGCGGATGTGGGTGCCGGCGTGACACATCTCAAATAATTTTGGTGCGGCGATGCGGCAAGAATATTTATTATTATTATTATATATTAATAATATCAAATTTATTAAAAAAACCAAAAAATAAACTCAAATTAATGTCGTGCAGACTGGGTACGAATCTAGGTCGCACCCACACTCGAATCCGCACACGCGTCATGTCGACGTGGGTGCGTCACCAGGGTTGCCGCACCCTAGTGACATAGCCACCAAGTTAGAGCTCCATCTCCTCTTGCTTAAGTTTTTTGGAGTAGTGCTTGTGATCACAAATGATGTTAAGTGAGGGTAATGCATGAATGCAGTGATCCTATTTGATTAAAGCATTCCTACCACAACATTCATCTTAAAGACATTCCTATCACAACATATATATAAGATTTTTATTTTTATAGTTGACATAAATGTTCCTGAAGAGAGAAAAGTTTTGAAAATGGATCGGTGTTGTAGACCATCAAGTATGAATTCAATATTGGGCCATGACTTGAGTTGTCGTCTTGGTGAAGTCGGTAAATGAAAATGATCTTCAACCACTGGAGAAAAACATTTGAAAGGATGGAGAAAATGAAATACTCCCATAGAAAGAAAGAGAGATAGAGAAAGAGATTTCTAAAGATCTTTAAATGGAAGATTTCAAAAGAAGGGGAAGATGCATATCTCTGTATGTATGCATATACATATATAAGCTTTTGACAATGAGGTCTTAATTTAAGTAGAGAAAGAAAAGAAACTTTCAAAAGAAAAAGAGAAAGAGAGGGAGATAGAAAAGATGCACATATATGTGTAAATACTATCACATATACACATATATGAGAATTGGTAAAATGACATTGATTTGAATAGAATGAGAGACTTTGAAGGAAAAGAAATGGAGAAATAATATATATATATATATATATATATATATATATATATATATATATATATATATATATATATATATATATATATATATATATATATATATATATATATATATATATATATGAGAGAGAAATTTGTAGATTAAGGCATTTGACCTCAAAGATAAATAAAAGATTCTAAAGAGAGAAAATAAGACATTCATATATATATGCATTCATATAGGTATTGAAATAAAATATAGAAACATAGAGAGATGAGAATGAAGGGAATCATGTGGACATATATGTATATAACATATATATACATATGTGTCTTCATGAGATTAGAAATCAAGAAATGAAAAATAACCGATTTCAAGTTTGATATAGGTTATAGAGAAGCTTGAACTCATGCAAGAGTCTAAGCTAAGTCCCCAAAGCCACATTACAAAGGATTTTTTTAAAAATATTTTGGGAAACCATGATCCTAAATATTTTTATATATGAACATAAAACATAGTCATTTCATTTGTTACAAGGGAATATGTTTCTTCCACCATGCTCTACTCGAGCATAGCTTCTTAACTCTAAAATAGAGATTTGGGAGCTACCTCATATGGCCATGGGGAGATGAAGAAGATAGAACATAATGGAATCACAACAACACTATATTCAAGAAAAGAGAAAACATCATTCAATCATGAAATCAAAGATCATATCATCTTCTCATGCCGGGCACTCAAACATAGCTTTTTGACTCAATGGAAACCAAAACAAGGCTACATTCAAGAAAAGGAAAATGATTCAATCATAAAATAGAGCATTACTTCACCTTCTCATGCTCCCGATGCACTCAAGAATGACTTCTTAACTGTAAAATAGAGATTTTTAAACAATCTTATATGGCCATGAGGAGATGAAGAAAGGAAGAAACAATGGAAAGAAAGGAGTGAGATGATGATTACATACCCCTAATGAAAACGACTTTTGGAAAATGAACAACCTTGCTTGGATGACTGCAAATCTACATTTGGTTATATGTTCTTGTTGTATCAAAAATTCATATCTTGGTGTAGTAACAAACAAAGATATGTGACCTTGTTAACTATGTAAGAACAATTTGTAGTTCAGTCAATAGTAGTAGAAGAAGGCGTTTGGCTTAAAAAACTAATTGTGCATCTTGGACTAATGTTTTGTACTATGTTGCTTATAACTATTCATTTTGATAATCAGGCAACAATTGCGTATATAAAGATCATTAATTTGATGTTAAAGTCAAACATATAGACACTAGTTGCAAATGGCATTATATCAGAAAAAGAAATCATGATAGAATTTAAATCAACCCATGAAATGGTGGCAGTCGTTTTTTGAGGTTGATATTTAAAGCATGTAGATCTATGTGATTATATATGATATAACTTATTAATAAACATTATTTTTCCTATTTCAATTTATGTTGAACATCTATATGAGTATGCAACGAAGTTAAGAACGTTCTTCCACAAAACCGATTGCATACGGTGTTGCATAAGGGTGGGTTCAGATGAGATGCAGAACACTTAGGGACATTTCATGGATAGTGGATAGGTGTTGAAAGATATTAAAAAAACTCACACAAGGACTATGAGTTGAAAATTTCTTCACATAATTTCAAAGCACCCTAAAATGTCCAGAATGTGGTCTTGTCATAGTTGAGACCAACATAATTGACCCAAATCATGTAAACCTAGCAAACCAGATCTGATAGCTTAGATTATTCAATGAACAGGATCAAATCAATTTTCTGGGAGAAGTTGGACTCTTAGAGATTTGTACGACAAAGGAATTTAATTGTCAATGATATGTTCGTTTAAATATAAGTTAGTTTTCCATAATATGTGAGATGTACAATGTATGTCACACTAATTTTAAAGTCGATCAAGTGTAAATAATTAATCACCCTTGCTTTTTCATTGTGCAAGTCCCAAAAAAACATGATTAAATACTCTTATATGCATCTTAGTTTATATTTTCCCCCATGACTCATGATTGTATCTTGAGAAGTGAAATAGTGCAGATAATGTTTTAGTATGTCACCTAGGGCCATAATTGATTTGATTGGATGGGGCACGCTTAGGAAAGCAGTTATTTCTGATCGAAAAGACATATGTTGAAGAAGGAAGATCAGAATTCTCTTAAAAGTTAATTAACATTTATAGCAATAATATTGAATAACCATACAGAAAGGCTTCATCCAGTCGTAAATGTTGAACATATTATGCTATCTTAGCCTAACATATTCAGCTTTGTTAATTTTAAGTAATTAAATGTGTTGGGACTTGTAAAGATTAAATCAATTTAGGGCACAATGAGCCACCTCTGGTATTTGAGGAAAATAAATTTTGGCACTGCGAAGATATTGAAGTGACTTCTTCATCCGGCGAGCAAACAAGTGAACATACAGAAATATGTTTTCTCATCATAGAAAAATCAGGATATATAGATGTAGGTAGTCATATCTTCATCAACCACGTGCTGGGTAATTTTTAAGATTTTTTCTTTTCTAAAAAATTACCGAATTTTTTTCAAGATTTTTAACTTCGTAAAAAAGTATCCAAGAAAAATCTTGTCGTATAAAACCCATTTAAGTTTTTATCTTTTATAATTTGGGGGAAAGCACCTAAAGCATAAAACTGGGGGAAAGCACCTAAAGCATAAAACCCTTAAAGGCGATGCATCCAAGGTCGTGTGGACCAATCCATTTTTTACTTGGTGTCTATAAGTACCCATCTTATGGCCAGGTGATTATATCACCCCCACCAAAATAAAGATGTAGAGAAAGCCTTCAACAGAAAATGGGCATGTCCTACCACTTTTTTTTAAACGGAAAAGGGTATTTCAGTCTTTTTTTAAAAATAGTATTTTAATCATTTTAAGTGAAGAAGCTTCCTATTTTTCCATTTTTGCCCTTGTAAGATTGCCATTTTTTTTGTAAAAAAAGATGTCCATTTTAGTGATTTTGAGACAAACACACATCTCGCATGCTCATTCAACTTGGTTTGAGCATGAAATCGGATTTGAATTTCTGAAAACGAATCTGAATATGCAAACAAGGTCAACCAATTACCAGACCTGGATAAGGGATCTAGATTTAGGTTCAACTTCAAGGGGTCACAACCCTACGAAGAACTAAGATGAAAGTTAATGCGGTAAAAGATAGATAGGAAGTCATAAATTAACTAAATTAATGCAGAATGCAAACACATTTCCTGAAATAATTCACTTGGTCAGAGGTAGAGCCAAGGGGGGGGCCTGTATGGGCCCTGTCCTCACCTCAACAATTTAAAAAAAAAAATTACAAGCAAATTTTAGAAAATTTCACTTCTTTTATATAAAAATTTTGAAAAATGATATTTTGGCCCATGTCAAAATTTAATAACTTTAATTCGGCCTCCTTCATAAAAAAAGATAAATTAATACCAAAAAACTAATAAGTAAACATACATAAAATGATAAAAATGATGATTTAGTAATCATAAAAAGAAAACAAATAATTTAACCTAAGTTTTAAACTTCAAAACGGAAATAATGTAATCATAACAAGGAAAAGACTGATAAAAATGCAAAGAATATGAAAAATTCATTTGGGATTTTTTTTTTTTGAAAAATGAGAACAAACAGGTTTTTTTTGTTATTACTATTTTGAACGTCGTTGTGACTTTCCCGGAAATGGCCTCTTTTTTATGACTATGGATAAAAAAAACTTGCAATTAGTTGACTACTTTTGTTTTTTTTTTTTCTGCTTGTTTGGATAAAGAGAAAGGAAAGAAAAGAAAGAGAAATCATGTGTTTGGTTGGTTAATTGAGCAAAAAGGACGTAAAAAATAAAAAAAATAAAAGAACGTTATAGATTTGCTTGAACATTAATAAAATCATGTGTTTGGTTGGTTAATTAAGAAAAAATGAAATGAAAAATAAAAAATAACAGAACGTAATGGATTGGCTTGCACATTAATAATCTTACCCAACGACTTTCTCGATAATCCATCTCAACAACAAGGCAAACATCTCGATTAACCAACTTCACGAGCAGCACGTGCATCACACGTGATTAGTATTATTATAGTTTATGGGCAACACTGCGTGGACCAACCATCTATTCCACAAGGATGTGCGTGTTGTCATTCGCCGTGAAAAGAGGCCTGTGCACGCTCGGCCCCTTCCTGTCGTTCTGCCGTCTTAGTCAATCGATTATATTTGTTAAATATTTTTGGGTAAGCTAGCGGTTAACAATCCAGATGCTTTTGAAATATCCAATTCAAATCAATTTTTGCTTTGCAAAACACACTATTATCACGACCGTAATCAGATATAATGCATATAAAGCCCTGAATCTAAAGCACGAACTAAAAACTTATGAAAGTAAAGAAAATCAGTTTTCTCATGAATACTATCGATTTCAATATCGACGGTGGCCTTCCTTGTGAGAAAAACCATGTAGTTATTTTCTGTTTTTGTTTATTTTTATTTCCCTACATTGTCCTCATAGGATTGATGTTGGCGCTCAACCTCGTCCTAAAGAGAGGGGAGGGGAGGGGGTGGGGGGAGATGATGAAGTGGTAATTATTTGGAGAAGCAGAAAAATATTTTACAATCATTTGCTGCTTACATGACAGTTTTTAATAAAACATTTCGCATCGGTGTTGCAGCTTCCACACAAAAGGGCGTGAGCATATGGCCTTGTTTTCACTTACAAATCTAATCTAATTAGGAGGCCTAGTGAAAATCTTGGAGGAAAGAGCGGACGCCAAGGCTGCCGTAAAGCTGGGGTCCTTCGCCAGCGACGAGGCCACGTGCTCCGCCACCGCCTTCTGCAGCTCGCTGCCACCGCTGAGCGCTGAAGCCGATCCCCCTTCCGTTGTGGCCCGAGTCAAATCCAAGGTGACGGTTGGCCTGGAGGCGATGACGGAGACGGAGCAAGGGAGAGAACCATCGTCGGGCGCAGCCTGCGACCCAGCAGAGCTCGTCCGTGCGGCGTCGTTGGCCGATGTGTGGGCGTGGTTGTGCTGCCCCTCATACGTTGCCACCAATATGGCCTTATCCTCCGCGCTTCTCTGGACCTGTAACGAAATCCACCACATTTTATAAGTCATCTTTATCTACTTGCACACGCTTGGTCTTCTTCTTTCTTACTATTCAAACGGAGAAATTGAAAGACCATGTACCTTCTTCTTGACTGGGCACCCGGGTGCGAAGGCGCATCTGAAGTAGGCACGAGGGCTGGGGTTGTCCTTCGTCACCTTCTGCCCGTACTTCCTCCATTGGTAACCATCCTTCACTACCTGCAGGCAATTAGCTTCGTTTATGCACTTAAATATATCATTGGAATATGTTTGAGTCGCAATTATGTTCGATTATAACATTCCAAAGTTTGGAAAAGTTGTTGTATTGGTGTCCAAATCCGATTTGAATTAGTTTTCCTTATAACATGCAAAAGTTTGGAACAATTTTTGTATTGGTGTCCAAATCCGACTTGAATTAGTTTTCGCAAGGTCTCATTCAAATTGAATTCGAAGGCATTAATTGACTCACCAGGCTGTTGTCAGAGGGGTCGGTCTTTACGTGGACCCGCGTGATGAGATTGGTAGCCACCGACCCGGAGGAAAGTTCCTCCCTCAACCGCTTCCGGCACTTGGCCACCGACCCCTCCTCGCCGGAGCTGCTCCCTTCCGCCTCCTCTTCGACGTTCCTCCTTTTCGGCGAGGGTACGCCCTCCTCTCTCCCGCCGCTTCCGGCCAACGACGCCACCTGCGCCTGCAGCGCCTTGTAGCTCCGGCAGACCTCCTCGAGCATCCGGCTCAGCCGCTCGTTCTCTTGGCCCATCCTCCTCACTTCCTCCTCCAGTTCCTTTTCCTGAACATCAAAATTAAAACATCTTCCCCATTACTACTTCGTGACTGGTTCATTGAAATTGGTTATAAATCATTGAAGCGTAGAGATGGAGGTGTTTAACCAACTCTCTCTCTCTCTCTCTCTCTAAAATGAACAACCTCCCATGAATGGGCTATTGATTTCTTCTTCTTGTTTGATTCTTTTTTTTTTTCATGTGGCATGTTCCATTTAAGAAATCAAAAGAATAAGATACCAGAAGATCCTGTTAAATTTACCGTTTGATACGCTTTTGCAGGCGATTGCATCTCCATAAAATTGAACTGCGTCCGACTGAATCCTCCGAAACCGGCCATACCCGAATCTCCACCGTTGAGACTAATATTGAATCCTCGAGAACGATCGGTGATGGCTGCTTCCATCTCTTCTTCTTCTCTCTCGTTTCTTTCTGCCAGTGCTAACAGCCAGTTGAAGGAAAGCAGGAAACAGAAGGGCAGGATAAGAAGGATAATTTGAACACGCAAACTATGAGAGGGAAACGGGCAGGCGCCTTTAAGAAGACGAGAGGAATGAGTCAGAGGAGGCCCTGGCCTATGTAATCGGTGATGTCCTGTAACAGGACATGGACTCGTGGGCAGGAAGCATTTGGGTACGTCACCCCTCGGACGTCATCCGACGTGCATCATCGGCTTGGGTTGGTGCATCGTCCGTCGTAATTTGTTTTGCTTCTTCTCAGATTTAATGGCGTGCATGAGAACTGGGAGTAATAAACCCACAGGATGGAGACGGGGAAGAAGATGTTGGTCAACACTAAGGGGCACGACGACCTGCAGAAAGGGCCCGCTCGGTTTTTCTTGTGGAAAAGTGAGGAAGTTTTGCTTGAAGCTTTGGAATGGTCAACTTTTTATGGCAGAGTCTTGCAGACAAGAATACGTCATCGTGTCGGTCATTCTTTTCTTTTCCTTTTAATTTCTCTATTGTTATTCTTGTTTGGCACGAGAGAGTTGACCCCGTAATCCTTGCTTTGTTTTTAATCAATGGATTCACATTCACATCTGTAGGAGTCGTTTAGCAGCAGAGGTGTTATATAAGTGTTCCATAAATCTACCTTAAAGATTGAGGTAGATTTGTAAACATTAGAACTATTGTTTCATCAACTAGCTCCAATCTTTAGGATAGATTCATCGGTCATTCACAAGGTGTTCTTAATATCAAACTACTTCTAAATAGTTATCGGCCTCCTAGTTGTATGCATGGAAGGTCTTACCCTCTGCATTGATAAGTAAAACTTAAGAAGAAGAGTTGCCATTTACTACTCATATGCATGGATGGTCTTACCATTTGCATTGAGAATTAACACTAAAGAAACCTAAGCATTACTAACAGCCACAAAATGTCGGTGAAAATAAAAAGCACATTGGTAATGGTTTTACTGATGTTTCGTTCTTTTGTTGATAAAGTGAGTATTGGTAAAATCATCATTGACACACTAGATAAAAGTGTCGGTTTAGGGTATCACCGATGGGGCCTCGAATAGGTAAAGATTGGCTATTATCGACGTCCTCTCATTTCGGTAATCATCAATTGTTTTCGACATGTTAGTGGCCCTTGGTAAAAACTCCATCGAAAGCAAGATTGGCGGTTTGTAAAATTTTTACCAACAAATAATTAGACATCAGCAAAACTTTAACCTTGTTTGACCTAACGTCGCTATTACTTTTTATCAATGCATATTTATGTGTCAATGAAAGTCTTTGAATTTATTTTTCTATCCGACTATGACATAATTTTTTTGAAAATTGAAAATACATATGCAACATACCTACTTACATTTTTTACCTATCGAATGAAACAAACAAAACAATAGTATCCGAAAATGATATTATGCACAAAAAGTGCTACCATAGTAAAATTTGTCGCTGAGGTGGTGCTACCATAGTAAAATTTGTCGCTGAGGTGGAAACTGTACAAAGTTGGCAGAGTTGGAGTTTCGGAGTGTCTACAATAAACATGAAAAAAACATGTTAGTTCTATCAGAAATGAAGTTTAACAAATATAACTCATTAGTCATTACAACAAATGACGTTACATTATTCAGGCGTTGGAGAAACCATCTTTTTTTTATCTTATAAGATTTAGGCGATCCTTGAGTATGTTGTTGTTACCACAATGACCATGACCTTGATTTGAAGAGAAACTCTCACAATTGTAAATGACTACTTGATCATCAATTATAATTAAATAAGAGAATCAATTTGAAATTTGTTTGATCCAATAGGACTTTGATCCAAATTAACTTAAAACAAGTTGTTGTTATACCCTTGTATTTTTGCTTCCACACTTGTGCAAAAAGCAGTAGAGTTTTTATTCTTCATGAAACATGATTTCTTCAACAATCACATATAACTATATACTTGTTCTCACAATAACCATTTCCTTCTATGCATATCTCTAGGTACCTTTGATACATCTAAAACTGATATGTTTCTTTGAAATTTGATTACTGAGGAGAATAAATATGTTTACTTACTTCACTAACAACATCAGTAATCCCTGGCCTTGTGATTATGAGATATTTGAGCTTTTCTAAGAGCTTTTGATATTGTAGACTATTATTTGTGTCTTCGTCATTAGCTTTAACAAGCTTGGTGCTACTATTTGAGTGTAATTAGTTGAGTAATCAGTTTGTTTCAATTGTTTGATTTCATAATTAGATCATTTTATGTTTAAGTAAACATATCTTCCATCTCAAAATTCTATAAAAATTTAGTAATTAATTACCTTTAATTATAATTTAATCTTTCGATATGCTATCTCAATTATTCCCACATTCACATTTTGAATATCAAAGCAGCTCCCTTGATAATGATAGGAAATTGATTTCTCCAATTAACACATTATTAGTGTGTAGATAGCCTTTTAATAAGCCTACCCAACACTTAAAACGATTTTATGGTACACATGCATGTGAATGAACCTCTCATTTTAAAAGCATAATGAGTGACACTTTTGAAAGAAATTCAACCAACTTACATACTTTAGAAGCCATTTTTGATGAAATGGATGCATAGAATCTTCTAAATATTATTGGTGTCTTCAACACTTTCTACCATCCATTTTATAGATAAGCAACTTCTAGGTTCATGCAGACTGGTGGTTTCTTCCTAATCGTATATAGTTGGATCAAAATCAACTTAAACAAAGCAAAAGAGTTGGTTGAATTGTCAATATAAGATTCATATTAACTGTATTTAAGGCGATTTTATCTTGCATTGTTGTATTTTACATTATTATCTATCTTGTGTTTACATGTATACTTGTCAGGTTGAACCTCCTTGAAATTGTATCTGGAGTTTGGGCATGCATTTCTTTTCACTTTTTTGTATGATAGTTATCGTTTGACTTGCTTATTATGTAATGGTTGTATATGTCTAGTTGTGCCCTCTATCTTACTTTTGTGAGGAACTAGAACATAATAGATTTAATTAAACTATCAAAGTAGATTGGTTCTAGGATATTGTGATTATGTTCCTAATGATTTATAAGTGAATAATTTCTTGATCTGCTTTATTTACTTAACTTTTTGTTGTATACCATTTCAATGACAAATATGATGAGCAAAGGAAAAATTTGGCTACTTGTTAGACACCCTAAGTGGGATCACGTCAAGGTCTTCAACTCATCCATCAAGTTATGTGAGGGTGTATTAGTTTCTATATATAAGGTTCAAATTTGGAGGTATTTTCTTGACACATGAATGTTCCTATTTGCTAACATAATGGGCTATATTATAGAATTTGTCTTAATTTTAACGTTCTTTAGAACTTGGTAGTAACTATGCATTAAAGTTCAAATGCATTTTCTTCAAATAAATTTCTGCAAAAACTTCTATGCTAAAAATACTTTGGAAAATCATGTAATGAGCAATATATGCTGATTTAGATAATTGATTATTAAAGCTCTCACATTCATACATTATTGCTTATATTTTTGTGTTTTCCTTATGCATTTATCCATGTTTATATGTGTTTTTTATGTAGGGTGAGGTGTTGCTGGTAAGAACATGCATTGTTTCTTATTGAATCAGTACGAATGGAAAATGATAGGTAATTGAGGTAATTTACTTTGCCTAAAATAATAATACCCAGCATTAGGGTCTCTGTTGCTTCAATTTGATAATTTAGCATGTATTTTGTCTTGTACTTTATAATGATCTTGCTCACATTTTTTCAAATGAGCCATGTCTTGGTTAAGTATTATGTACCGTATTATTGTGTCCTTCATTGCATATGGGTTCTAATAACTACTATGGAAACTTTGCAAAAATGGGCTAGTAGATAAAACTAGGTGAATGAGGAAAATAGTTTAAGAAATGATGTAATGTTAATGATGGATAATCAGATGCAGTAGGCAAGCCTGACCTATCCTTTTGATTGGCTTTATCTGGTCATTGACTCACAATCTTGGTCAAGCTTGTCATACAAACCAGTAGGTCTAGGCATATGTTATTGGCTTAACATGGGAACGTTTACCTAAGGACCACTCAGCTTGTTGTTTGGCTCTATTAAAACCCTATACATCCCATCAACGTTATCATTTTTCACAAGATTAGAAACAAACACAATGTATATAAACATAACCAAGCACGTATATTAGCACATAAATGCATGTATTCTATTGAAGCTTTGATTAGGAAATCTAACACAAAAAAATTCCTTTATTTATAATCATTTATTAATGTGACGACTGCCAAGAAACAACTTTTGCCTGATAGAAGTTGCTTAAACAGTATGGCATGCACTCCCCTACTCCTTTTATAGTTTGTGAAGCACAACTGGAACCACCAGGCAGCACCACTATTGAATCGGATGTGAAGCCACCCGTCATAGTTGGAAGGAAGACGCCTCTTGTGTCCGCTCTAATCGACCAATGACCTGAATCACTTTATAAGCTTCAGCAATTTGAAGTTGCAGCATGTGTCCCTTTCCAACTTGATAGAAGGAAGGATATACAAGTATTCAACTGCCTCCATCCTATCTGACCCAGTCAGCATAGTGTCCATGAACACTAGAAACTCCTCTGTTGGAATGAACCTTTTTGGTGCAGATGGAGATTTTTTTTCTTTTATGCATGTATGGAAAGCAAACAACTCACCAACAAGAACTAGCTATACTACTGTTTGTGAGTAGCTATTACTATGATCAATCTTCAAATGGTTCGTTTTGAAATTAAGGCCAAGCCAGCTATAGCTTCAATGATCTTGCATCCTTGTATCCCTATCAGCTATAAATTGCCATTACCATGTATGGTTATTGTACACAAGACCCATGCATGGCTCATGTTTAATGAGGTATGGCATTGGTTTCATTAAGAACCAGATGATTCTATTTTCATACTTTAGGTAAATAATCACAGACTAATTTGATTGCTCGAGAGGCATGTGCTTATCAAAGAAACTAGGCATGTCTCATGTTTAAAAGAATAGACAATCGCATGTTGACAATTTATTTGCTGTCTTTTAGAGGCTGATTTTACTCTCAACTATTCAGTTTTAAAATTTCTTTAACATCTTCAATCATTAATGGTGCTCTATCCCACTTTCTAGTAGTTTTCTACTTCATCAATCATCTAAGAGCATAAAATGACTTCTTTATATGAATCAATGTATTGTTTCCTATTTTTGGCTATTAATCTGGAAACTATGACCTAGTGCTTTTTTCTTGTTCATGTAAGGACATTATCAAATTAGCTTGCCTCTTCATAGCTTTTTCATCTCTTTTTTGGAAGGCAACTATTTTCGTATTTACCTTGTACAATAGATTGGTTGTTCCCTAAAAAACCACAAATGTTTTACGAGGTATGCATGTGGACTAGTCTCTTGCTTTTGTCTTTGCCATATTTAACACAGGTCCTATTGTGAACTGAGTTAAAAAGATTAAAGATGAACTCTTTGACAGGGTGATCACTATATTCATTATCCAAGATGCAATCATGGCACCTAAACTATACTTAGAAGCGTGCTCTGTTCATTGTTTTCTTCTGATATAATAGTGATCTATATAATAACATGTTTTTCTTATTTTGTCCATATTTATATATTGTTTACCAACTGCACCACGACACTTATTAGATTTATGAATGGATTCATAACACATGCATTGTAAATCATGTAACATTCAGTAAAATGGTATTATATTGTGTATTGTTGTTTCTTGACATGATAGAAAGGCACAAATCAATCTATCTTCTATTATGTCGACAAGTTTTATCACTATTGGAGAGTACACAATTGGCTTTGGAAACTATCATTGCTCAGTTTGATGGACCTTGAAAATATGCTGATTGCAACTACCTTGAAGCACACTTGGCATCTGATGCAATCCAAGGTTGTCTAGCAGTTTCTTCTCCTTTAATTACGCAAACAAGCTTGTTAAGTTCTTGGTATTCCCTTATCCTTTGTTGACAATATATTTAGGCTCACTTCAACAACTTTGTTTTCCTAGCTCCAAAATTGGTTAAATTGAATGTATATCATTTGATTCTAGCACATTAACTAGCCAATCGTTTACTTTCCCCAAAGAAATATTAGCAGCCCTTCACCATTTCTATGAATTACATCCAATAGCATGATTTTATCTCCAATTAACTGCATATTTTTTATGCAACTTATCTTAGTGAAGGCTCTATTGCAAAATCTATTCAGCTACATGTTGAATTCTTTTTTCGTTGTTTAGGTAGTTCCATAGGATTCTCATCTTTAAAGCACAACCCCAATGTCTGCATTCTCTCTCATTGCTGCACCTAGGTCCTCAAATTTGTAAATGGTACTGATTGAATAGATGATGCAAAAGGAAGAACTATAATATGGGTGTTGTGTTGCTATTGTCAATCTTCATCACACGGTGAGATGATCAAGCTTGGAGCTTTGGTAATTATGTGTCACATCATTTGGAGAGATTTCATTCATCCAAATAACATTTGCTATTAATTGATCTATGAAAATAGGGTGAACCTGATGACAATCTAAAGCTGTTATATAAGATAAAGTAATTGCTCTTCGTAGTGTGTACCTTTTGCAATGCAAATGCAGGTCTATTTTGTTCTGCAATTTCTCTTTTTTGTACAAATATCATTTTATGGTTCATGTTTATATGTATCTTGGCCTCCATTTGACATCAGCACACCTAAAAACCTTCAATCACTAAGTAGGCATTTTCCTCAGCTAGAACCTTGTCTCTTCCAATTCTTTTATGTGAAAAACAACTTTTTTAACTGGTTTGTTTTCTTTGTTGTATTTAAGATTCGTGTATATGCATGAATGCAAATGTCATCTATATGTTTATCTTTGCATGTAAGCGCCAATGTATGTACGTCCATTTTGATTATTTTTCTAATATAGCTATGAGAAAATTTATTCATATGGTCCATAGGTTAGTTAGGTTGTTTGGAACCCAAATGTTGTCTATTTGTCAATGCATGTTGGCCTCTACCTTTTGACTGCACTTAACTGGACTTGAAATGCCATTTGCTGGACCAAGATGGCTGGGGTTGTGTCAAAATTTCACTTTGGAGAGAAAAATTCAACAATGAAGCTTGAGCTTTGGTGATCTCTTACAATTTTAAACACTTATTACGCTTAGTGTATGATACGGATCAAGTATAGGAGTTCAAGTCCTAAAAAAATGAGTTTATACCCAATAAACTAATATACTAGCCTGCCTAAGTGTATGTGTAGAATTGGTTTGCTACAAAACTAGAGGAAGTCAATAATACATACATAAGATCATGCACTTGACGCTCATGTGCCCTATTGCTCTCTTTTTTCATACTCATTATTGGAATGGTGAAATTTTGTAGTTAACGTGAATGAGATTAATGAGCTGCTTAAGAAGGAGAGCAATTTGTTGATTGAGGGTAGGTTGATCGATAAGCTATGAAATCATCATGTTTTCCCTCACCATTGCTCATTCACTTTAATCAAATTTTCTTTACATGGATGATTTGGAGAAGGATGGAATCTTCAATAAGATAGGCAGTTCCTCGAATAATGCTTGGATATTATTTTCTATTAGTGTGATGGCTGAAGCAGATCTATTTGCTAACCATTTCAACTTTAATTTGCTATTGCTATTTATTTTGGCAGTAGTTTGAATGTGATAGAATAAAGGATTATTGATGCTCTTCTTTCTGGGGTTAATTTAGAGTAATTTAAATTCATTGTATATTATTAAATTGTATTTGATTTAGCTGCGCTAAGTTGGTTTAGTTGTAGATTTGTTTTTTGTTTATAAAAGAGGAAGAAGATGAACACGAAGATGAAACTAGGGCTAATTATATGATGAAATCATGAAATTCTTTAATATATTTTGATTGATTGTAATGTTTTTTTAATCATGTAAATAATATATTATCAATTAAAAATTTACATGATTTTTGCTTAGTGACTCTCTCTCCCTCCTCTCCCTCTCTCTCTCTCTCTCTCTCTCTCTATATATATATATATATATATATATATATATATATATATATATATATATATATATATATATATATATATATATATATATATATATATATATATATATATATATATATAAGAATTGGTTGGGGTGACCATTCCTATACCCATGTTAAAATATAATTGGAACTCTAACTTTTAGGAACACACACGGAAATCCATCTTAATGGTTCTTCGTTAAGAATGGTTGTGGCCATTTAGGAATACCACTTTCAGGAGCGTTGTAGGAATGCACACCCTACTATTCCTCATTACTTTTAGGAATGACCACTCATACTTTTAGGAACGGTTTCTTGCCATTCCAAAAAGTATTAGTTATTGTGATCTTTCCTTCTCAAGTGAAGGGCATTTGTAACAGAGTCTCATTCTTTATGCACTATTGCTGTAAAATTGAGGAAGAACGTGAAACAATCCAGCAACCATGGACCAACACATAAAGCAGTATACATTTTTTTTTTGTGGTTCAATTGTAAAGCCCACATCAGTGGTCAGAGAACTCAGAGCTTTCACCAGGAATCAATGTTTTGGCTGCCATGAACTATGTTAAAAAGAAATTTTAAAAGATAAGGAATGATGATTTTCCTTCCTTCTTACAATGATTTTGATTTCTATCTTTAGAGAGTAGAGAACCTTGGCAAGTTTATCTCCCTTTGTTGAATTTCATCTTACCTTCCTTTCTCCTTCATTATATTTGACTCCATCCTAGGATGTTGCTGGCTTTTTTCTCTATCAAAGTTCTTGTATCTATCCTGATTAGCCTTTTTTTCACATGTTTTTACACCTACCCACAAGCAGAGTGATTGTAGTTGCACATTTTGCTTGGAATTGAACATGCTAAATAACTTAAAGGCTTCTATACTACAATTTGTCCTTTTGAGCTGAGACACTAGACTTGAATAGTTTTGTTAGTCACCTTTCATGAATAAAGTGAACGTCAATATCAATATGTTTGTTAAGATTATGAAAGGTAGGATGATTTGCCAAAGTTTCAACACTCATACTGCCATACCAAATGGTGAGAATATTGAGATTGTGAATTTTAATTTCTAATAATAGATTGATAAACCAAACTATTCCTCCTATATTCCCCTATATCCAACCCCTCTGACGGACTTGGAAATGACTCATTGTTTTATCAAGCTTCAAAAGATAGATCACATATTCCAGTGCTAACTATTGGTCGACAGGATAGGCCTATTCAACATCTTTGTAAACATGAAGACTTTGGTCCTCAGATGGTAAGATAAGGAGGTCATTATGAATTGAATGCTTTAAGCATCTCCGAATTGAAATTTTCAAGTGTCTAAAAATGACTTGTACATGCACTGACATATGTAGAGAATAATAATGGAGATATCATGATGAATAAACGCATTAAATTGCAATGCTTCAAATGTACTTCTAAAAAGTGGACATTGTCCAACGTAGGACCATCACCTTGAAATAACTAGACCGTTGTGGCCACATATTTGGCTTCTAACATTGTCTTCTTCAATATATCTCAAGATTGTGCTTCTTTTGAAATAAAAACAGGTTCTTCATATGCATAGATAGCTTCAATTATGAGAAAATTGTGAATTTGGCCCAATTTTTTAATAGCAACTTTATGTCTAATTATTACAATGATCTATTTAAAATCTTAGTGTAGTTTCCGACACTCAAAATATCATCAACATGATCCAAAATGAAAGTGTATCTACATGTTTATAAATAAATAAAGACATAATGATTTTAGATACACGTGTGCGCATGCTACTAGGTGGCAGTGCCTAGCACAATCGTGCGCTGCTTGACCAGGCGCTTGGGATTGTGCTGGGCACATGGTAGAGAGGGCAAAATGCCCCCTTATTGGTTTGTTTTGGACCAATAAGTGGTGGCTTTTTCCTCCCTTGCTTCCAAGGGGTCCCACACATAAAAAAAGAACGTAAAAATTATTTCTTAAAACACATATTTTAAAGGGCAAAATGTCTTTTATTACAAACAGGGCTGACATCATTTTGAGTGTTTCTGGGCTTGTTTAGATCTGGATCAGGTTTGCTTGGCCGACAACGCATTCTAATCGATGCCGGAGGCTCCGATGAAGGATGAGGTGAGTGGTTTAGGCTCAAAACAAATTTTTGGCGCAAGATTGAAACACAAAACAAAGAGAATGTCTATGCATGCACGTGAGGTGATCAATAGTATCGAAATTTGTTATTTTGGCCTCAACTTTAGATTTTGAGTTGAAATTCTCGATTTGGATCCAAACTTTACTTTTTGATCCAATTTGGATCCAAGAGCAGCTTTATGGGTTTGTTTTCCTAGTTTGGACTTAATTTTGTTTGTGGAGGGTTAGTTACGGACTTTGACTTCGTATTTCGGATCAAGGTGTGCATTTTAGATCTAGGACTTGGATTTGGATCCAAATCTTGGTCTAAAGTTGGATTTTAAACTGAAATCTTGTGTTTGGACTCAGATATGGGTCTAAAGATACATTTTGAATTGAGTGGTCATGAATTGGATTTGGATATGGATATAGAAGTCTGTCTTGGGTCAAGGTCGAGATTTGAGTTTGAGTGTGGAGTTAAAAGTCTGTTTTGAGCTGAGCTAGGGCTCGGGGTCCAAAATTAGATCCAAATTATTGTAAGAACGGTTGAAATAACTGAGAACCTTGTTTGAGTGAAATACAGTCTTTTGAAAAAAATTGATGTGATAACACAACTCCTAAGGTTAATTTGTCTCCTTTTAGAGAATGTTATCACGTTCAAGCTTTGATGAAATAATAAAAACATGCTTAACACAAAGCATCTAAATGAAATGAATCCAAACTTAAAGCATAATTTTGTTATACCAATACAACAAGAGTGTACTTTTCATAATTGGTTTTTTGTGTGTGTACATGAAAATCAACTATAATTGCCTATATGACAGAAAGAACCGGCCATACAATCCAACTACTTTACTTCATGCCAGCTATCTTGGTTCTTATAAATATTTGTATAATAACTGAAGAAACCCACTCATGCACGTGATAGTTACAAAATATACTCTATATGTAGCACCTTATAATCTAAAAAGAGCACGTAAACGTTCTGCCTGCATGCTTCTACCTTAGAACTAGCCAATGCATAAACAAAGCCTTCATAATTTTTGTTGTAGAAAAATAAGATTACAAAGTTTGTTTCATAGGTAATTAGATGTTTATCTTGAGTGGATACAGACCACACCTATGATTTTCACCTCATTGGCTCTGTATCTTCATTACAATCAAATATTTTCAGTATACACTACAATTTCCATAATCCTTTTCAAGTCTAAACCTCTTTGTTCAGTAAGAATGGTTTGTGTAACATATATTCAGTGACAATGGTTTGTGTAATACATAGCTGCCTTTAGGAAAACCTCTCTCTACTTGATCTCCAGCAATTCACGTCTTTATCATTTTGTCTTTGCAAACTTGATATCGTAAGTAAACACATATGCAAGTAATAAATAACACCAAAAATCATTTCAGATTGCAAAGAAAGGCTACGTTAAACTATTAACACAAAAAACAAAACTGACTACAATGCACCATTTTGAATGTGTTTGTCACCTAACTGCTCAAGCCAAAGCCTAGTGTTCATTGGGAATTTTATTGCTAGGATCAAGGACAGAATTTCCCCTTGCAGCATGGTAAATTTTTTTTGAACAACCGTTCTCATTAGAGCAATCAGAAACATGGGCTACTTCACTTGCTGCCACTTTCACACCAAGGTGAAGGCATCATAGAAAAAAAAGACCAAACAGTGTTCAAGGTTAGAAGAACTCTGCCTGTGTAGAGGAACTTTGCCCATGATAAGGTCTATAACCTTGAGAACTTCGAGGTCAAGGTACTACCTTTTGTTATATATAAATGATAAAAAGACTCACAAAGATTATACAGGGATTCTATAAAGGTTATCAAAGCCCTACAAGTCTAGAAAATGTAATACTGTTCTTTATAATGTAAGAAAATATCACTGTTGAAACACTATAAGTGTTGCATCATGTGCCCATCATAAAGAAAGAAGAAAAATGCATCATCCCCCCCCCCAACCCAACACACACACACACAAGGCTAGTGTCTTGGATATCAATCTATGTTACCTTAAGAGTGATGCAATTGATTGCTATGAAGTCAAGTAGTAAATTAGCCTAAATGGACCAACAATACTCCTAGCAAAAAACTCATTATCAAAAGGATAGATGTACAGATATACTAAAGCCAAAGGAGGAGCATTTCAAGTGTCCAGTTAAAGGGAAGAAGCCTACAACATCAAAATAATACCTTGAATATGCTTTAAAATTAGATCATGTGCTTCAAAAATATTATAACTGCAAACTACTTACTTCTCTTACAAAATGTCAACCAAATGCCCTTTTACTTGGCAACATAGTAAGGCTGGTCCATTGCTTGCTCAAGCATGGCGATTGAGTATGGTGTTCTACCTACCATTGCAACTGAAGTAATTTCTCTTCAACATTTTCTTAGAGAACTATAGTTAGAGTCCTCATTTCCATCGAGCATTTTTTGTGACCATATGAGTGTGTCTGCTTAGAATCCTCATTTACATTCTCAATTTTCAAAAATTGAGAATAAATTAATTTCCTCTAAAGAAAAGAACTATAAACCGTATCCCTATAGTAAGATGTAGATTTGAAACATAAAATCTACAGTTGAATAGCTAGGACCAGATGGGTGTAGCTGATACATGTGTGGATTATGTTTTGGGTTTGGGCTACATTACGAATGACAACTATTTGTATCATTCTAAAAGAAAGTATTTATCAAGTTGGCTTAAAGCAAGTCATGTATTTCATGGACCTGCCTTACTATGTTGCCAAGTAAATAATCTAACTTCATGATTCTCAAAAAAGCAAGAAAGTAGGCCCATTCTTTGTGACCTTGACCACCATCAACCAGGGACGAAGACATAAAATTCTGGCCAAGAGGCAGTAGGTATAAAATTTTAAATCAATATGAAATTTAACTTCAAATTTACATGATACAATCTGTAATTCCTAATAAGCATGTCAGGTAAGACACTAGTGCCCAAATAAATAATAAAAAGCATAAGAGCAAAGAAATTGACAAAGGCAGGAAAACAAAGAAAGACAAAAAAAAAAGATTGAGGTACTTAAAATCTAAGAATGGATCTTACAGAAATATGAAGGATCGATCTACAAAAGAGTTGAACTCATACTTGTTATGACAAAGGAGCAGGGGAAATGAGTATCCTTCCTGTAATTAACCAATAAACAGTAGAGTTATCTGGTTTTTCAACCATAAAGATTCCAGATAAACATATTTACAGATGCTTCTTTTAAACAAAACAATTTGCTACAAGACTAGATTTTTGTCATCCCGGTGAAGGAATCGTTGACATAAATAAGGGAGCAATTGTAGAAGCTTAGTTCCCTCTTCCGCAGAAGAGATTCTACTCTCCATGAAAGCATTGCTTTCTACAGGGGCATCAAGAAACGGATGAAGAATGATATGATCAGATGCCTTTCTTTGCTGAAAAGCATATAAGTAGTCTCGATGCAAGTGAGGCTTATCGAGGATGTGTAATCCCTTGGACAAGACATCTTTATTTGATGGTGAAACTAGTTCGATGTTTTTTCAAGTAAAAAGGGCTGGAGGACCTTTCCTGGTGAGCAGCCCTCACAAAGAGGGTGAAGGTGAACATTCTGTTGGGGAAGACCTCCTAAAAGTATGTTGAAGTTTAACCCACGTTGAAATTTTTTTCAAGTAAATCTGGTAACTTACTTTCCCAATGTTTAATTTGGACTTTAAACTGTTCTGGTAGGATGCCTATGTGTTTGTATGGTATACATTAAAAAAAATAGCTCAGGCCTCCTGCTAAAGTATTTTGCAGGCTTGTACCAGGAATTCTTTCTTCGTTGTCATTGTTCGGTATCATTTACAATTTCCTTAGTTTGTTGGTAGCTAGTGGGGTTCCTATAACATGTCTGAACTTAGGCATGTGGACATAATAGTTTGAGATGCAACTCATTGCATCACTTAATCAGAATTAAGGTGTCTTCATTTTTCTGAAACTTGCCACTCTACAGTCTTAGAAAAGTTGACCATTTTCCATGCACTGTTATGGCCTTGGTGACTAGGGACTGGATCAAATTTATTTGGCATGCATTCATCATGGCTGTTTTTTTCTCTTCACTCCATACAGGATGGTATTCAAGCATGCTTGTCTACACAAAAATCGCCTACTTTACAACTGAATAAGTTTGAGTTCCTCATATCACTTTAATTTTTCTTTTATAGACTTTCACAATTTCTTTAATAGGTTTACTATATTTTTTTACTCATCCCCAGTTATTTTGTGAAACTGCAGGACTAAATGCGTTGATGTAAGTCATTCCAGAAAGTTAGCTGCTAGTAAAACATTGGTAATATCTCTGAACTATGTAAGAGAAACTTTGATACCAAGGTTAAGATGTCCTTTTCTTCGTGTTCCTGCATTGGCAATACCAAAACATGGGAAGAAAAAAATATTTGAAAGGGTTGTTCTTAAACTATTTTTAATTTTTTATTATCATCTTATCTGTAAGTTATGTTTATGCTCCATAACATTTTGACCCTATGATCCACACGAAGGACACCCCATCTATCACTGGAAATGGGTTAAGTTCCCTATGTGCACAAATGATAAGGTATTCACAGAGAAATGACAATGTTATCTTCGTGGGAAAATAGGCATGGACGTTTGCGGGAGCAGCAGTATATTGGCAGGAGATTGTGGTGAAATCTTTTTGCCAAAAAAGGGTTCTAGGGTTGTGGTGCAAATTTTTTTTGCTAATAAATATAGCATTTTCTGTAGCACAGTCTATTTGCGCCACCTAATTAGTAATTGTAAGCCCCATTCTTTGATGTAGAAATTTTTGTCACTAAAGTCAATGTATTCCAACCCTTTGGCAACCCATGAATATTTTGTCATGGAAACTTCGGATGGTATAGGAATTAAAATATCATTGTTATTGTAGTGCAATCTCCAAAGGCTACAACTTTACATTTATAGAGATTATGACCTTGTGATCTCAAAACGTGTAGCGAGGAGAGTATCTCATTTGAATAGTTCTTCTCTTTGGCATGGTACCAAGAAGTTCACTTCTGAGTTTCATATGCATTAGAGCTTGCTTCAACCCCCTTGCACAGACTAACTTCCAAATAATTATTAGCTATGAGCAAGGGGTCCCATCCCACGCTTGAAATCTCTTCGCTGGCTTGTTGTACTAGAAACAGTCCAAACAATAAATAATGAAAAGTAAAGAGATTTATTGCCTGGTCTACCCAATGGTTGCTGTGAGGGACTCTCCACTCTGGAAGACCTTGTGTGGAACCCTCTCAAGTCAAAAAGGTTAAATAATGCTCAACTTTCTCGAAGATGTGGATGGCCACTGTATGGGGGTCCATAAGGTCAACTGGAAATCAGATGTTCTATAGGAGTGAGATACATTGTACACATCAACTTATGATCTATCCTTTATAACATTTGGTTGCTTACCAAGAGAGAATGGGCTGGGATTGTCAACATGATATATATTATGCCAATGATGCACGTGTTTAATTAGATGCAAAACGTGTTTCTATCCAAGGGCCAACAATCTTTGGTGTGCGTGTATATATATATATATACACACACACACACACACGCACACACACATACTGTCTGATGCATTTCCTCAGACTGTGTTCAATCAGATTCCCCCCATTCCCCCAATGAAATGCATTAGCTTTCTGTGATTGGAGGAAGCTTAAGATCATAGCCGGATACACAAACAGACACACACACATGTTCACCCTCTCTCTCTCTCTTTCGAAAGCGTTCTCCATTTGGATTTTATATGTAGTTTCCTTCCAGTTCTGTATGAAAATATATTGCTGCAAATAAGCGTCCACATGATTGTTATACCAGCAAAAGAGATCGGCTATCCAGATTGTTGAGTAGTATTTGCATTCTGTTTTACTTCCCCTTGCTAACTTCCCCAAAATGTGCTGCTACTGTTAGTTTTGTTAATTTTTTTTTCCATACTACTGCTTTAACTAGATCGATAAATCTACATGTTAAAGCAAGGAATTGGGTTCCAGAAAACACAAAGTTGAAAGCGCTTTTGACATCTTCTAGATCGCATGAATTGCTGCTTTAGTTAAAGTAATCCCTCCTGATCGAAATCTAAGGAAAAATAGCCTACAAGCCCAGTGGCAAGTTAATTTTCGTGAATGTCAACTATGAAAGTCAAAGTTTTTTTAGTAGTATAAAAGGTGAACGTCAAAAAGCTATTTTTTTTTTCACACTATAAGTTGTTAACAGTCAAAGATACGGTGAACACCTTCTCTCTATCAGTGGAAATTCACTTTGTTCGGATAGAGAACAACCCAATGAAAATATCACGCTGACAAGAGAGAATAAATTTCACTCCGAACATATATATATATAAATTATAAAGTCAATTATTCTAACACTCATGGGACTAATAAATTTGAAATCCTTTCTATCATGTATGCATAATTAATGATAGTTTGTAATATTGAAAAAGTTTTCCCTTTACCTTCTTATGTATATATCTGCATCTGTTATAACAAAGAATGAGAGCGAGAAACCTATTTTTTTGGATTCCTGATAACAGAACCATGTAAGTCTTCCGTTCTCTCTTTCTCCCACCTTCTTCATTTATCTCTATTAGTTGCCGTCCACGAGTACGTTCGTCATAATAATGCTGATACTAACATTTGGTAACTACAAAGCACAGGCTATATCATTCAAATATTATTTTAACTTCCTCATCTTAGGGACAGGCATGCTTGCTGTTTGAGCAATTAACTGTCCGACGCTCTGTTTTAGCGTCATGCATTTATATCATACCTCTCTGTTTCCTGCTGCCTCATGAAAAGCGTTACCACTACTAACAGTTACAATATTGGTTTTAGAGATAAACTAGCCCATACCCGAACCCGCAACCAACCCATGGTAAGCGTGCCCAGCTCAATGGATGGTATTCTCTACCTCCCAAGGTATCAACCTTTTGGTTCTTTAAGCCCTACAAGAGCCTAGATATCCTGTAGCGGACTTCTATCATCCAAACATCTTTTCTTGTTTACATCTCATTATAAAAGCCTATAATCCAATCAATGCTCTAAATGTGACATCCATATATATACTGTTCAATTGCATTCTAGTGTGTAATACCACTTGGCCTGTGCATACGCTATATCAACCTTAATTATTATCATAATACTACTATATATTTGGCTTTGTCGTAGTTACATATTGGATCTGAGTACCTCAAATTAAAATGCTCTTATAAAGGGTTGGATCATAAATTCAACTCCAACTTGTATAGATAATTGTGGAGAGTTGCCCATAGGCATAACT